>PISX010001517.1:163750-193239 GCA_004024625.1 Mellivora capensis
GGGAAACTGGGGGGGAGATGAACCATGAGAGACTATAGACTCTGAAAAACAACCTGAGGGTTTTGAAGGGGCGGGGGGTGGGAGGGTGGGGGAGCCAGGTGGTGGGTATTGTGGAGGGCACGCATTGCATGGAGCACTGGGTGTGGTGTAAAACTATGAACTCTGTTACGCTGAAAAGAAAAAAAAAAAAAAAAAAAAAGAATACTTTTAAATAGTACACCAATCAAAGAAGAAATCAAAGTTAAAATTAGAAAATACTTAGAACTAAAAAAAAGAAGAAATATACAAACTATCAAAAATAATAAAACTGCTTCTTACTACCGGAGTGATACTCAAAGTCCTCAAGCTGAGACTATTGTTTAAAATTACTGTGCCCCTTGGCATCTGCAGAAGTGAATGCAAGTCTCTGCAGAATTCTCTCAGGAAAGTTCAAGGAATATGATACCAAAATCAAAAATTTAAAAGGAAATAAGACAAGAAACAAGCCACTGTAAGAAGCAGCAGGAAAAAAACAGCAGAATGACTCAAACCCTTTGCACATTGGAATTAATTAGACACAGATTACAAAATAAGTGTATTGAAAGAAGAGGTTGAGTACAATTCATTTGAAGAAGGAGAGAAAATATTTTTTAAGTTATCAAGAAGGTCTGATAAAAGAAACTTAAATGAGTATTTGGAAATGAAAAATATAATTGGAAATTTTTGTTTTAAAGAAAATCAAAATTTTTATAAAATCAAATGTATCATTCCTCTTACCTTTACGTTTATTTTTCTCTTTTAAATATTTAATCTATCTCGAGCTTAATTTGTTGTAAGTGAAAGAGAGAATCCAATTACACATTTTCCAGATGGCTACCCTCTTGTCCTATTTATTAAATATATCATTTTACTCCACTAGTTTGAAATGCCAACTTTTATCAGGAACTAATTAATCCCAATATTTATTTGCATCTATTTCTGGTATATGTATTTTTTTTTCCATAGATCTTTCTGTTCATGTGCTGATACCAAACTTTTTTCTTTTTTTTTAAGATTTCATTTATTTCTTTTAGAGAGAGTACATGGGCTGGGAGAGGAGCAGAGGGAGCACAGAGCCGACTCTGGGTTCAATCCCACGACCCCAAGATCATGACCTAAGCCCAAAACAAGAGTCAGATGCTCAACTGACTGAGATACCCAGGCTCCCCAACCCCTTTTCTTTTTTTAAGATTTTTATTTATTTATTTTGGAGAGAGAGAGCAAGGGCCTGAGCTGAGGGAGGAGCAGAGGGAGAGGGACAAGTAGATTCCAGGCTGAAGGTGGAAATATCAAACTGTTTTAATTACTATAATGTTTATAATACCTTTTAGCATCGGGTAGAGCTAGTCCTCCTCCATTTCTCTTTCCTTGCTTTATTCCCAAAGTAATGGGGTTGGTATTTTTCTTGAGAAAGTTCAATTTACTTATTTATTTATAAAGGATTGCCATCATATTTCATCTCTTTACCTAAGAATATGTCTATTTATTAAAATCTTTTTAAATTTTCATAGTGTTTCTATATTTTCATCATGTGAATCTTACACATTTCTTAGATTTATTCCTAGGTATTTTATGTTTCTTGTTTTTGTAAATTGGATATTTTTGTTATATTTTCTAGATAATAATTCATATATTAGAGAACTATTAATTGTGTTTTAATTTAGTTCTCAGCCACTTTACTAAATTATCTTACTCTTGGTAACAATGATTTTTTTAAGTTGATTTTCTGCCATAGCATTATCTCATCTGCAAATAGTCATGTTTTCTTCCTTTTCCTTCATGATTTTATATATATTTTTTTCCTTTCTTCTCTAATAACATTGGCTAGTATTGGCCAAAGTTAAATAATGCTGGTAATGTGTATTCTAGTTTTGTTTCTGATTTTAATGGGACTCAGTGTTTCACTATATGGTTTCTAGCCTTTGAAATGATATATGTATATTTTGCATGCTAAGAAACTATTCATCTATTACCTATATGGATAGATTTTTTTTTAGATGCCTTTTCAGCATGTATAGGAATGTTCATATGGTGTTTCTTTTTCGATATATGTTTAAGTTGTATTACAGTAGTCATCTTAATTTTGAGCCATCTTTGCATTTGGGGTGTGAGTTTTACTTAATAATGATATATTTGATTAATGTGCTAGAGTCAGTTGGCTGATATTTTATTTACAATGTTTAGGGATTGGACTGTCTCAGTGTTATAATGACTTGACAAGATTTTGGAAATGTTCGTTTTAATTGTCTAGAACCATTTAAATAATATTAGAGTTACATGTTTCTTAAAGATTTGATAGAATTCACTCATAAAATTTTCTGAAAATTAATCTATTTGTATTTCCTTCCTTTTCTGAGGTCAGTTTTAATCATTTATATTTCCTTAATTATGTGTTACATATATTTGCATAAAGCTGAACAATATATTCTCTTACGGTTTAATTTCCTAAGTATCTATGCTTATTTCTCCGTAGTCATTCTTCACATTTATATATGTGCTTCTTCCTTTTTTATTTATATTGCTTGACTGGCTTTCCTAAATCTTGACCTTTTTATTTTTCTTTAGGAATATTCTCTAGGATATGTTTATTTGGTCTACAGTTCTCTTTTATAATTCATTAATTATTGTTTTATCTTCATGAGTATCTCATTGCCTTTGTTCTTAAGATTGCTATGTTGTTCTTTTTCTAACTTATTGAATTGGACACTCAATTATTTTCATTCTCCATTTGTCTTTCAATTGACTGAGGCTATTTTTAGTAGTTTTTGCAAGAAAGATTCCTAGGAATTGTGTTCTATAGGTATTTGTATGTTTTAAATCATCTCCATGTTGCCTTTATCCTTGAACTATACTTTGGCTGGAAATAAAATTCTTAGATCATAGTATCCCTTACAATTTTGAATACAATGAATTTCTTCATGTTGAATACTGCTTTAGAGAAGTATGAAGCATCCTGATTTCTATCTCTTCTCCTTGAGGTGATTTGATTTTCTGTCTGTAACATCGTATCTTTGAAGTCCAGTAACTTTATTAGGGCGTGTTCTAGTGCTGATTAATCTTTGTTGGTTCTTCCTGGAAGATGGTGTGCCTCTTCAAATATATAGATTCAAGTTGTTTTATTTCAGAAGAATTTTCTTGAACTATACTGTGAGTGTTTTTTGTGTGCTGATTGTTCTGTTGTCTTCTAAATGCATATTGAACATTAACCCTTTCTTATCTGTCTTCCATATAAATGATTTTTTTCCTATAATTCTTTAAAATTCTTTTTTTTCTTTTTGAATTTTTACAAATATTATTTATATTCTTAAACTGTATTAAACTGTTACTCAATTTTCTTAAGCCCGTCATCCCATTTCTTTAGCTTGTTTTCAACAATATCTCTTCTTCTTTCTGTAATTTTCATTTCTGTGGAAATTGAGTAACAGTTTAAGAATATATTTTCTACATCTTCCTTGAGCTCATTCAAGTCAATTTTATCTTATCCGAAGTTGTCATATCTCTTCTTCTTTTAGTCCTTGTATCTGTGCTTTGAACTCTTGATTCATGGAGCCCACTTTTTCACTAAGTTCTTTGAATCCATAAGAAGTTATTTAGTCACATTTCTCAACCATTCCACAATCAATTTTCTGACATATGTTGAATTTGTTTTCTTACTTCTTTTGTCTTTTTTCCTACAAGGTTTTGTCTCCTAGTTCCTTTTTTGAAAACTTTATTGAAATATAATTCACTTATAATCTACCCACTGAGAGGATAATTTTATATTTTTTAGCATAGTCATAAGGTTGTGAAACTATTCCTGATTCCTTTTTTGTTACTCTCATTTTCAAATACAGTCCTTTCTGAACTACATATATGGGGAAAGTAAATGCAAGAGAGGCATCAGAGGCTTTGAACAACTTCTAGGCTACCAAGTCCTAACTCACAATAAAGCCCTACATATATAAGGTCTAGTGATGTGTATTGTGAGTATGGATTCAGACTTTACACAATATTAATTGAATAAAATTGGTAGCTTCAGTGCCATCCATTAACCTAGTTTTCCTACATTGAAATTTTTCTTGCAAGAAAGTCATGTCTGTGTAGTTTCAAAAGGGAGTCATGGAGAATTCTAGAACCAGTTTGCAAACGTCAGCCTTCTTTAAAACAAGTTAACTATTGGTTTTGCTCCTCAGGGTATACAACTAACTTGGAAAACTGTGCCTGGTTGCCTCTGCTTGAGATCTGCAGCCATGGGTATTGTCTCTTGGCACCCTTTCTCTGACCTAATTTTCACTGTACTTGGCAGCCCTTCCTTATAAATAATAAGGCTCAGATCATAAGTGTTGCTTGATTCCTCATAGATAAGAGTTTTTATTTTATTTTTTTACCCTTGTTGTTTCTGATTGGCTTTAGAAAGCAGACGGGGTCTGTCTTCGCTCCAGCTGCTATAACAATATACCATAAACTAGGTGTCTTATAAACATCAGAAGTTTATTCTCACAGTTCTGGAGGCTGGAAGTCTGAGATCATGACTGAGTTCTGGTGAGAGCCCTCTTTGAGGCTGTAGACTCCCAACTTCTCATTGAGAGAGCAGAGAGAGGAAGCAGACTCCAACTCTTTATAAGGGCACTTACTCCATTCATGGGGCCTCCACTAACCCTATTTCCTCCCAAAGAACCCACCTTCTAATTCCATCACACTGGAGGAACGGGTGTCAACATATGAATTATGGTGGGGAACACAAACATTCAGTCCATAACAGAGTCAGAGATTTCTTTATTCTTCCATCTTTAAATGTGAGGCTGACAGTATTATTATTAATTTAGTTCTTCTATTATTTTTTAAGCTTTAATATATGTAAGCCCTCTATTTCTTTTCTTTTTATGATTTATTTATTTATTTATTTATTTGACAGAGAGAGAGATCACAAGTAGGCAGAGAGGCAGGCAGAAAGAGAGGAGGAAGCAGGCTCCCTGCTGAGCAGAGAGCCCGATGTGGGGCTCGATCCCAGGACCCTGAGATCATGACCTGAGCTGAAGGCAGAGGCTTAACCCACTGAGCCACCCAGGCATCCAGCCCTCTATTTCTTGCCCAACTTTAGACTATATGTATTTTGATCTGCTACTTTATAAAGTAAGAAAATAAAGATATCTGCAATTCCTTCGCCCTTTTTTCTCTATTTTTGTTTCTTTTCTCTATTTTCTGTTGCCCTCAGACATGGGTTAGCATTCCCATGCTTTTTTACATTTTTGAGCATTTTACATTTTTACAGCATTGAGATTTAAGGCATTTATATTCTTTGTAACTACAATGAAGTGTCTGGGTGTTTTGTTTTTGTTTTGTTCTGTTTTGGCTTTGTTGGTTTATAAGCCAATTCTAAAACCTAGGAAAAAAATAACAATTGGTTAAATTTTTATGGACTCTAAATACTGTGAGCTGTGGAGTAAAATAGTATCTTTGGGACCTCAGAGGAGGAAACAATTCTATGCCACTAATTCTTGAAAGAGAATGTTCCAAGTATCATGTGAAATGAATTATCTTTCTCATACTGTGAGAAAAATATACTATATTTTAGTTGCTTCATATTTTCTGTAGAGTACCCCCACCAGCTTTTTAATTACCTTTTTTCCTTTTCAGTATATACATAATTTCTGACATGTGTAATATTATATTCACTGTAATTTTTAAAAGTCCACCTTTTTTCCTGTAGTATACTATACTAACTTTTTTGATAGAAATTTGCTTTCTTTTTGAAGGTCCCCTACTGAGGTCCAAGTGAGAGTAGTTGTTTTCAAAGTCAACTGCTCATCTGTCACCTGGGATTTTTTTTTTTTTAATCACACTCCTATGTAGGTGTCACTTTCTTGAAGCTTCACCTTTTCTCATACTTCTTTTTTTAACTAAAATACATTATTAATTTTTTTTCTCTAGAAAGTATACTTAGGATACAATTACCTTGGGACTTACATGTCTTAAAATAACTATTAATCTATATGCTTACCTGATTGCTAGCTTAGCTGAGCAGAGTTCTAGAACAAAGGTAATTTTTTTCCCTGAGAACTTTTAAAGTATTGCTCTATTTTAGAAAATTACTTTACTGAAAAGAAATCTGATGCCACTTTGATTTTTCCTCCGTTAAAGATGATATATCTTTCTTGAGGAGTAGTTGGTATTGAATAAATTACATATTTATGTGCAGTTTGGTAAGTTTTAGCATTTGTATATATGCATGAAACCATTCTTTTCTCCTCTACTCTGGATCTCTTCTAATGATCTATCTTTTAGTTAACTAATCCTCTTCTACGTCTATTCAGTTTTTAATTCCTATTGAACTTTTAATCTCAGCAATTTATGTGTTTCCATTTGAGAATTTACATTTGACTCTCTCTTTTCAGTATTATTGATTCTACTTCTCTAGGGAAAGTCTCCATTCTGCCCTATATTTTCTAGAACATATTAATCATAGTTAAAGTCATGCCTGGTAACTCTAATATCCATATCATCTGTGAATCTGTTCTGAAATCTGTCATACTCCTTGGTTTTGTTCCATTGGTTCTATCGGTTGGCATGTCTGGCAATCCTTTGATTGAATGCCAAATCTTATATATGGAAATAGTAGATAAATTTGAGGCTCCTGCCATTTGGCAGGCAGTTAGAGTAGGAACAGATGACTTTACAGTGGTCTGGGATGAGCTGATTTGAAGTTGGACTTCAGTCTTTTGAGCATACTGTTCTTCCATCTTAGCCATACACCTGTGGTGTTTCCTCTTCCAGAGTCTTAACTGGAAGTCTGAGATGTACACCACGACCCTTCCCCATTATCATTTAATGATATTGGATGATGCTAATTGGATTCTCAATTAGTTCATGTAATCACGGGTAAATATTTAAGTAGGACTTATTTTCAGAGACAGGCCTAACAGCAATTATTTTCTTCCTTTTAGATTTTTATACCTGTAAGAGCTGAAAATCCTTGCTCACATAAGTAATTGATAGAGGGATAAAGGAGTTTTATTTCTAAATATCACTCCTGGCTTGGAAATCCTTTGAAGTTATATGCCAAAATTGTGTAGTAATCATCAAAAATTGTTATTAGCAATCTATCACTGGTAATTTGATCCTCCCTTAACTTTGTCAAAACCCAGGAATTAAAAACCACCCAACTTGTAAAAAGTTTTGTTTCTAGTCTTTAAAGTCATTTTTCAACTTTCGATAGTTTTGACAAAAGAGCCTAAGACTCAGCATATTACTATGATTTATTCTTGTTATTTTTAGAGAAATCTCATTTTTATAGCTTAATTCAGTTAAAGTGAGGTTTAAAAACCAACAACACAAATATAAAACTTGTACATTCTTTGGGAACAAAGAATAATCATGCTGAATTTCTGTTTGTAGGACATCCTGAAATATCTTAAAAAGTGAAACAGGTGAAAAGAGTTGGATACTCAACAGTTGTTGTATAGAGATAAGTTAGTAATTTATTAGTGCTTGAAAGGGAGCATGTTTATAATTACATGTTTGATATTATTAGAAAAGCACATCAAATCTGAGAGGGAGGCATGATCCCTAATTACATAAAGTTGATTCTGTAAAGTTCAGGATATTATGTTCTAGTTTATGTTTGGGAACATTTTAGCCTACACCTGTACAGAGGTAGATGTTCTATTTTTTTAATAGACTTTATTTTTTAGAGCAGTTTTAGGTCACAGCACAACTGAGTACAAGGTACAGAAATTTCCCATGTACTTCCTGCCATCACTCATGCACAGCCTCCCCCGTTATCAACATCCCTCACCAGAGTGGTGCATTTGTTATAACTGATGAACCTACTCTGACGCATTATTATCACCCAAAGCCCATAGTGTACAGTAGCTATTACTCATGTTGTTGTACCTGCTGTGGGCTTGGACAAATGTGTAATGATGCTTACACCGGTATGGTATACAGAGTAGTTTCACTGTCCTAGAAGTCCTATGTGTACCAATTCATCTCTCCCTCTACTCTAATCCCTGGAAACCACTGATCTTTTTACTGTCTCCATAGTTTTGCCTTTTCCAGAGTGTGACATAGTTGAAATCATAGAGTGCAATCTTTTCACATTGGCTTCTTTTACTTAATAACCTGCATTTAAGTTTCCCCCATGTCTTGATGGTTCATTGCACTTAAGTGCTGAATAATACTCCATTCTGGATGTTTCAGTTTATCGATACATTCATACTGAAAGACATTTTTCTTGTTTCCAAGTTTTGGCAACTACAAAAAAAAAAATCTGCTGTAAACATCTATGTGCAGGTTTTTGTGTGGACATGTTTTCAACCCCTTTAGGTAAATACTAAGCAGGATTTCTGTATTGCATAGTAAGAGTATGTTTAGTTTGGTAAGAAACTGCCAAACTGACTTCCAGAGTGCTATCCCATTTTACATTTCCACCAGCAATACATGAGAGTTCCTGTTGCTCCATGTCCTGACCAGCATTTTGTGTTGTTGGTGTTCTGTTCTGTAGTGGTATCTCATCGTTCTAATCTGCATTCCCCTGATGGCACATAACATGGAGCATCTTTTCGTGTGCTTATTCGCTGTCTGTATTTCTTCTTTGGTGAGGTCTGCTAAGGTCTTTGATCTGTTTTTTAATCAGGTGGTTTGTTTTCTTATTGTTGAGTTTTAAATGTTCTCTTTATTTTGGATAATAGTCCTTTATCATATGTATCTTTTGCAAATATTTTCTCTCCATCCGTGACTTGTGTTTTCTTTCTCTTGATAAATGTTCTGTTTTTAAGAATGAAATTTAAACTACTCTGTGGAAAGTCTTAGCAAAAGGAAAGTATTAGACCATCAGTAAGCGGGAGACCTACAAAATGTTTATTAATAATTGTTGCTATGTATATTATTTACATTAAAATCTGTAACATATCCCCGTTATAATAAGAATACAAATATATATAAATAAATATGTAATTATATAAGTCTAATAACAGAGGTAAAAAGAATAATTGATCAGCAAGTAAGGAGACACATGCCCAAATTAAAAAAAAATATTAGTGTTGTTTTGTGTGTGTGTGTGTGTGTCTGTGTCTGTGTCTGTGTGTGTGTCTGTGTGTGTGAATAAGGGCATATTCTTTAGTTACCTAAGAGAAAACTAGGAAACTACAGTAAAATAATCTGGTTGTAAGTATTGAATTTATTTAACTGTAGAACTAAAATTAAAACAAATGTGGGTTTTTTGATTACAGAAGAGAATGTAAATATCTAAACCAAGATATTATGAAAAGGGAATGAAGTAACAAAGTTGAAAGGAGAAGGAAAAAGACATGAATTGTTAGTGTAAGCGTAATAAACCCCTTAAAAGTTGGGAGGACACAAGACAGCATTTAATAATAAAGGTATAAATATCCTTTTAAATGGTATTTTTAGAACAATTTTTATGGAACACAAAATATAGAAGTATAGAAAATTATAAGTGTGCCAACTATTGAATTTCACAAAGTGAACATACAAATATACTCATACTGAAAGGACCCAAATCAAAAAATTGAACATTACCAGCACTCAGAGGCCTCCTCTTACCTTCTTACAGTCACTTAAGGGCATCCATTCTACTCAATTCTAACTGAATATATTAGTTTTGTCTGTTGTCATGTGTCATGTGTGTCATGTAATTGGATTCATATACTGTAATGTGTCTGATTTCTTTTGCTCAGCACTGTGTTTCTGAGATTCAGTCACGTTGTTGCATGTAATAGTAGCCCATTCATTATCATACATGTAGAGTGCTTAATTATATTAGTATATCACGATGTATCCACTTTACTACAAGGAGGCATTTATTCAATAGGCTTTAGGAGGAAGCTATTATAAATAATTTTGCTATGCATATTCTTGTACTTGTCTTTTTGGTGAACATATGCCTGCTTTTCTGTTGGGAATAATTATTTAAGGAGAGAAATAAAATGTATTAACTTATATATACAAAAATATCATCCCTGTCATATAACATATAAATTTTGACTGTTGATTTCATCAAAAATTAAAACATAACTATAAAAAGAAAATGGGAGGGACACATGGGTGGCTCAATCAGTTAAGCGGCTGCCTTCAGCTCAGATCATGGATCCCAGGGTTCCAGGATCAAGCCTGGTATCAGACTCCCTGCTCGGCAAGGAGTCTGCTTCTCCATCTCCCACTGCCCCTCTCCCTGCTCATGCTCTCTCTTTCTCTCTGAAATAAATAAATAAAATCTTAAAAAAAAAAAAAAAGAAAAGAGAATGGGAGAGAGGAAGTAGATAGGC
Organism: Mellivora capensis; assembly: GCA_004024625.1. Classification (NCBI taxonomy): domain Eukaryota; kingdom Metazoa; phylum Chordata; class Mammalia; order Carnivora; family Mustelidae; genus Mellivora; species Mellivora capensis. The sequence goes on from PISX010001517.1 coordinate 174,034, forward strand.
TTAAGAGAGCTATGGCTTTATTGAATAATATAAAAATTTAAAAAATCAATAGATAATGTTTGATATAGATGAGTATTATAAAATATATTTTAATAGAATATTTAATATTTATAATATATAAACCAAATTTTTCTATTAAAAAAGAAGTTATTTTAAAATATATAAGGAAAGTCTATATGTCCACAAGTTTTCTTACTTAAAAATCAGCATATTAGGATATTATTTAAAAATATGGAGATAAATGTCAAAAGAGGTTGCCCCAAATAATTGAAATTTGTTATCTCAAATGGGTGGGGAGGACTTCTTTAGTAATATCTAACTTTTCTCTAAGCCTCCTGTATTATTTGATTTATTACCATGTTCATGTATTATTTTAGTAAAATTAAGGGTTTTGTTCATTTGGTTTGGTTTGGTTTGGTTTGATTTTGCATAAGGGCAGCCAGTAATAACATAAAAGTGATTGTGAATCATATAAATGTATCTGACCAAAACTGAACTAAGCATACCCCCAATTCAACTCCCTTTAGCCAGATCCTAAAAATGGCCCCCACCACTTGAAGACCACCCAACACTTAGATGAATGAGTCAGAGATGAAAGTCCAAATGAGAAGAGACTGCTTTTAACTACAGTTCAGTATCTTACTTTTACAAATTTTGCACAAATACATGACCATGTAAACATAATGTAAGGGCCCCTCCCAGGGCCAGGAAGGAGAAGTACAAGTGTGGGCCTGACAAATCTGCACCTGAGAGCAAAGGGAAGAAGGTAGATGAAAAGACCCAGGCTCAAGCCCAGATCTGCCTTTTAGGAATTATGGGATGTCAAGTACCTACTTAACTTCTTTATGCCTCACTTTCCCAATCTGTTAAGTGGCAATAATAAACCCTTATATATTGTGCTGAGATGCTAATAAGACCATGATGGTATCATGTTAGTGAAATACCAGCTAGCTTCAAAGTCAAAAACACTTGGCCCACTTCCCATAGAGAAGCCTGGAATAATCCTATCTGTGGTGCATTAGGAATTTAGAAACGTCTTGTTATCGTGGGGTACGTCCTTAAGTAGCTCCAATCCAAATTGTCTTAGAGAGGACAATCTAAAAATTCCAAATTAAAGCAATTTTCTTCCACCTTTGACAAAAGCATATTGAGCCAGTCAGATTACTAGTAAATTGTGTTCCAAAATCAGGCCCATCTAGGAAATGAGGTTCTAGTTGTGTCCCAAAAATCACAGTGAGAGGAGCGAGTTCTGACCAGGACCTTTTGATCTTTCTCTTCCTCAAGTTTGTTACCTCTAGGAGTAAGAAGGCAAAGCTGACTTACCCATAGCTGACCTTAAAACAAGACGTTAATTGGTAATGCTATATAAAACTCAGATGCAGGAGAAAGGGTAAAAATCAAAGTTTGTACACCTTCCATTTGGAATTCCTGCAGCAGTTCTACCAGGTCGGTACCATTTTACTTACTGCTTTATTGCAGACTATTTTGTTGTTGTTGTCTGTTTTGTGCTTAGGGCTCTATAATTTCATGGTATGGATCATATCTTTTTCATTAATTCATTTCAACAAATATTTGCTGAGTCCTTAGTAGACACACAACTTTGTGACTATGCCAGGTAAAGGAACAAGAAAGACAATTAATACATCTTCCTGGTCTAGAGAGCTTAAAATCTAGCTGCAGAGCATTTCAAGTGCTAGGAGTTTATCCTACAGAGACACTCACAAGAATTCACTAAATTGAGGCACCTGGGTGGCTCAGTCTGACTCTTGATTTCAGCTTGGGTCATGATCTCAGAGTCCTAAGATGGAGCCCCATGTCAGGCTCTGTGCTGAGCATGGAGTCTGCTTAAGATTCTCCCTCTCCCTCCACCCCTCCTCCCTCCCTTGCTTATGTGCACACACACACTCTCTCTCTCTCAAAAAAAAAAAAAAAAAAAAAGTTCAAATTACGTTAAAAGGATATTCACTGCAGTCCTGTAATAGGAAGAAAAGAGGGGTGCAGGCAGTGAGGGAGACAACCTAAATGTCCCGCAGTATGGGACTGGTTAAATTACAGTTTACCATACAGTGTAACACTCTATTAGCCTCCCTTAGGGTCCTCATCCACACCCCAGAAAACATGCAGTGATTCTAATAACTCTATTTTCTCCATTCTCCTAAGGATCATACATGACTACCATCATTCTGGATGCGAAGGAGAGAGAAGGAGGCAGAGAGAAGTTAATTCGTGACATACACTGTGGCCTCAAAGTATTAGGACTTAATTCTTTAATGGGACCAAAGTTAACATGGAAGTATCTGCAACATGTAGTATAAAGTGAGAAAAGCAAGGTAGACAACAAAGTGTCTCTTTTGTATAAATAAAAAAAGATCACTCTATCTGCTTCTCAGTGCAGAGTTAGGTGAACAGAGGCTGGCTGGTGGCCCCAGTGAACACCGAGACCCAGCGACAGGTCTGGGTTACTGGAGCCCAGCTTATGCAGATACAGGCCAGAGAGGTGGGTCCTCTGTCCTTGGCACAAGCCAGCCCTGGCCTCTCTTCCCCTCCTCAGGCCCTTTTCCATCTCTTAGATGGGGCCGCACTAATTTGTCAGTTTGAGGATGGATTTAGTGTATGTTCCACAGGAATGAAATCAGGAGGAAAAGAAATCTGAGGGAATTTCCATTTGGGCCTGACTTCTACTCCACATGGCCCCTGCCCCATCAGCTTTGCTCTGGGATTGTGTTTCAGGCCATTCCTGTGCATTTACAAATAAAACCAGGCTGCTCTGGGCACGCTTCTGAGGTGACGCCTGGAGCCCCGCACACTGGGGCCAGAGATTGATATGGTGTGTGCACGCCAGGGCCAATACAACTCTTTTGAACTATTTCCGAAGGCAGCTTCTTGCCTCCTGCTTCAAGTGATTGATTAAGTTAGGATCTCTTTTAGGAATTCTCTCCACTCATGCCTCCTCACAGGCTCACTGTGAGCCCTGCCAAATCTTATTCTCCTTTTATGCTACAGATTGTTCTGTTCCAAGTGAGTACATGGAAACTATGTTCTTAATATGCAATCAGTTACCTAGTCCTCTATATACAATCAGTTACCTTGGAATTCCTGTTTTGCATTCAGTTTGGTATGGGCACCCTCTTATCACATCATCAGTCATGTTTCTAGCAAGGCTTTGGCCTTATGGTTAGAGAGTGACTTTGCTTCAGAGCTTTCCTTCCCCTGTGCGCCTCCACCTGCATTTTGATGTGAGAATCACTGGGGAATCAGGGTGATACCATTTATTTTAAAACAAGCTAGTGCACATGTTTGTAGACTTTTAAAGACCTTAGAATGTAAGTGGACTCATGCGATATTCTTTAGGCCCCAGCAGGAGAAGGGGACCTTGGATCAATGGGTGTTGGTGGGTGGAATGGAGATCCAGTGTATTCCAAAAAGTACCAGCTCTTCCCGTCATACAGACCTGGTTTTACCTCCTGCCTCCAAGCAGAGTGTTTGCTTATAAAAATTGGGATTATACTTCCCATCGTGCATGAGCAGTGAGGAAGACTGAAGTGAACGAGGGAATTCCCATCACTGCTTCTAAGTCCTCCTTCTACCCCCTCCCCCTGCCCAAACCTTTTCCAAAGTGGCCCATCCTGCAGCATGAGTCTGGTCCTCCATAAGATTAGTTTATCTGGTGATAGTTCCTTTTTTTCTGTGGCCCTCACAACTCCTGGTGTTCCCTCACCATATACCAAGCCTTTCCTTCAGTTTCCTTGGACCTTTGGTGAAGTCTCATTTAAATGGGCATATGATGATGAGGATAATAATGTTGCGTTAGTTTATAGCTTATATATTTATCCATTCACTGATTTACTCATACAACAAATATTCTTAAATACCTTTAATGTGCTAAGCACAATTCAGGCACTAGAGAGAGAACATAAACAAGAGAGACAAAATTCCTGCCCTCATGGATCTTAGGGAGATATCAACAACAACAAAAACAACAAGATACACATAGAGCCGCAGGTGGTTAATGTGAAGACCAGTGAAGCAAAAAGGAAGAAAAAAGTGACAAGGATGCGGGATCCTTAGATAGGATAGATGCTCGTTGGAAGGTGACATTTGGGTGGAAGCTAGAGTGACATGAGGCAGGGCAGTATGCAGAAGTTCAGGAGAAGAACACCAAGGAGGTGGGGAGGCAGGAAACAGGGTGATGGGTTCAAAGCGGAGCCAGAGGTCCCAAGTGGCTGGAGCTCAAAGAAGGCTTGGTGGGAAATGAGGCATCAGGTAGAATGTTGCAACTGTGGTAGGGATTTGGGGTCTTTCAGGCACAAGGGAAAGCCAGGAGAGGGTTTTGAGTGTGGGAGGATACGGTTTGATTTGATTTTAAAACCTCAGTATGACTGCTGTGTGGAGGGTACAAGATGGAAGCAAGAAGACCAGCTACACGGCTGTAGCAACTCAGGCAAATGTTGGCAGGTTTGCACACTGTTATAATGATTGAGGTAGTAAGAAGTCATCAAACTCAGGATATCTTCTGAAGACAGAGCCAACAGAACTTGCTGAAGTACAGCATGTAAGGTGTGAGGGAAGATGAGAACTCAAAGCTGATTCCTGGATTTGGGGCCTGAGCAGTTGGATGAACCATCATGCTATTTACTGAGAGGAGGAGAAGTGTGGGCAGAGCTGGTACAGACCGGAATCAAGAGGTGTGTTTGGACATGGGAACTGCGGGATACTTATTAGGCATGTGAGTATCTGGCTGAGGAAGAGGTTGAGTCTGGAGATGTAAACAGTGGTATCATCAGGCCAAGGGACTGGGTGGAGTTACTCAGGGAATGAGTGTAGATGCAGAAAAGAAGAGGTCCAAGGAGGGAACCATGGAGCACTCCCAACATCGATAAACTTAGCAGAAGAAGAAGAGCTATGCTGAGCGGACCCTTCCTGGTCAAGCAGTTTGAGCAGCGTCTCCACCTGGTTTCCTGGACCTCCCAGACCAGAACCAGTCATATATATCGGTGGCTAAGGCTCCCATACCCTGGATGACTTTAGTCCTGGTGCAGGCCCTGGTGGCCTTCTCCTTCTCCCAAGCATCTGTTTGGACCTAGAACCAGCAAACTGAGGTTTTCAGCCCCACTTATGATATCATCTTTCTATTTTGTGTCTGACCCAGAGCTGCTTGGATTGTTTTAGCAAGAGAGTAAGAATATGTTGTGACTTCTTAGTTTTCTCTGTCATCTACGTCTTTGGGGAATATGGGCAAGGGACATTGCCAGTCTGACTAGGGCTCACACATGTTGATTTTCAAGAGCTTGTTTTCTGTATAGTTCAACTTCACCCTTTGCAATGTCTCCAACCACTGGTTATCCCTGAGTCACTCAATCACTTAATTTTACTGACAGGTAACTATGAACATTTGCAAAATACAGAATAAGATGTGGTTCTTGCCCTCCTGGAAATTAAACTCAAGCCAGGCTATTGAAACTGACAAACATAACATGAGGGAGGGCATCAGGGTATAACATTCTTGTGCGGATCTGCCATGGCACAGTGCGGAACACAAACCCTCTGGAGCTTATCATGTTCCAGGGGCCTGAACTGGTGGCTCCTCTAAAGCAAAGCAAGTGGCCAAGGCCGCTGCCTCCATAGCACTATTATGAAGAGTCATTAAAAGATTCCATGTTACTGGTAACAAAATATCCCCTTACTTGGCAAAATGCTTGGGACTATAGCTTCAAAAGTGCTTCTACTCACATTCTATCCCTTAATTTCCACAACGCTGCTGCAAGTATCAGCATTCCCTGCTAACAGAAGAAGAGATACGTTTTCGGAGTGGCCTCTGCACCTGCTAATGTGTGCCCCGGGGTGCCAAGATATGCACCCCGCCAGGTGATTTGGGCAGGCCAAGTACCAACACCAGGATCTCCCTGCTCCTGTTGGTCTTCCAGGATGGAAGACACAAGTAAGGGAGGGAGGTGTGACAAAGTCTGAGACTAAGACCCATCGTGGAAAGTAGAGGGAGGGGGAAGCCATGGTTTGGTAAGGTTCCCATGGTCAGCATGGATTTGTGTCATTCAGTGGACCAGGGCTGGTATTCATGGTGCACAGGGCATCATGGAGTCCAGCTCTGTCCTTAGACCTCAGCACCTGTGTCTAGAGGGCTGCTGATCCTGCCAAGGGGCAGACACACGTCCACCATGCCGAATAGAGGATAGTGCCAAGGCTAGCCTTGGGTGCGGGGCGGGGCCGGGACCTGGACACTGAGAGAGGATTGCACTTCAGTAGCTAATAAACCCATCCTGGTGCTCCAAGGAGCTTGGCTTCAGATCATTTTATCTCCTACCTCACAAGAACGAAATCCCAATTTAAAACAAATGCTCAGTTTACCAAACAGGAAAGGAAAACAGTAGATGATAAAACAAAAAGGAGCCTGCTCTGAGCCATCTTTGTTTTATTATCATCAATATTTTGTCTTCCAAATGAAGCATCTTTACATGCAAATCCATTTTTGTATATTTTGACTGATTGCTGGCAAGATAGAGAGACATAAATATTTCTGGAAATGGACATGGCATAAACATATCATTAGCAGAGCTGCAACTTTGTGTGTGTGTGTGGTTTGAAAAGGTTTATGGCGAGTTCAGTCAACTCTCTGATCAAGAGTCTTTAAGGCTTGAGAGCATCAGGCCTGGAGAGGATAGATAGGAAAAGTTCTGGGAGCTTGAAGAACATTCCAGATTTTAAGCATTAATTAAGTTAGAAACCTACCATCTGCACACTCGCTCGTAACCCTTCTGATTATCTTTCTTAATTTTTCAGTGTATGAAGCGTGTTTAGTTGTCTCCCATGACGCTGATGCTGCTTTAGAAATTCCAGCTGTTGCATAGCTTTTCCTAACGACATTACCGAGCAGCTCAGCCACTGCGAGGTGGGGGATGGAGTTGGCGGGGGGGGGGGGGGTTGATCTCAAACTCCAGCAGAGCCCCCACCTGTAAAAAACGTGTAAAGAGGTGATTGTGTCTTTCTCTTTTCCCTTTTAAAAAACCAGACCTAGTCACAGCGAGGTCCCACTCCAACACAGGAGGATTGAGTGTAAAGACGTTAGCAGCCGACTTAAGATGGCAGCGTTTTCACGTCTGGGATATATTGCTTTGTCTAACAAGGCGCCCCAGCAGGCTTCCAATTGTGGTCTCTCTGCAGACCCTCCCAGCTGCACGGGCTGATTGACAGGCTGTGGGCAGATGCAGTGCCAGACTCTAATAAAGAGAGGGCCTTGGGAAAATATAAGGCAATTATTGATGGGCAGCAATCCACTAATCAGACAATTTCAAAATTAATCCCATATTCCCTTACTGTATTAGCTTTCTTTCTTGTTTGTATTTATACAGCAAATTCATGACTTCAGTGAAAATTCTTCCCTCCAGCCCAATTATATCTCTCTGAGGGCATTAAATTAAAAAACAAGAGATATTGAAAGTGGCTTGCAATTAGTTTCTTTAGTTAAAGGTGCTGCATGCACTTAACGACAGTGGGGTTCATAACAGGATGTATTATAATAAAAGTAAACACTCGCATTTTCTTCCTTGTCTTGACAAGGTGAGGGCCTGTAAGAATAATGTGCCCAGCATTACTCTGGCCAGTGATAATGGGTTAAATAATTGTGATTTGATTTTGGAGCTGATTAGATTTGCATAAAATCCTACTCAAATGTCTTGACAGGCTCCAAACATCTCAGGATACCCCGGCCCTCCTTTGCCATCGTCCATCCTGGTGGCCTCCTCTGACTTTCTTGTGCCTCATTAAGAATGTGGGTTTTTTACAATTAAGTCATTCAGAGAAAACCCGACCAGTTTCTGTTACAGGCTTCTCATGCAGGGTTATCTTCCAAGTAGTGATATGAGACTTTTAAATATACATAAAGGAGGCTGAAATATTTTGCCAGTTACTCTTCTAGAAGTCAGTCTCTCTGTTACTATTCACCCTCATTTCATCTCCCTTCTCCACTTCACCCCCCGCCTTTTTTGACCCGAAACATATGGAATTCTCTTTCTGTTCACTATAAAAATTGTTTCTGCTAAGTGCTTCCTGACTGCATACCTTTATCACCTAAACTGAGAAGTTGAATATCAGGACAATTCGGTGGGGGCCTGATTCGGGGGTGGCGGGGGTGGCGAAGGCTGTGATTGACCAGGCCCACCTGCTGTCCCAGTCTCTCTCTCTCCCACACCCACACAGGTTCAGCTGTGTTGCAGTCTGCTCTGTCCATCCCGCCCTTTGGCAGGAGGAGTTGAAGAGCTCTGTTACAACAGCCTGGGTACCATTTGACTCAAGAACCCGAGTACCATTCTAATCCAGGCCCCAGGTCTAGCAGCTGACCTTGTTGCTAGTTTGGAAATCCTCGCCATTCAGGCCATTAAATCTTTCCTCCTGTGCCTGGAGTGACATTGGCAATCAGTCATGAAACTCTTCGGGAAGCAGTCTTAGAATCTTAGACTCTAGATGAACCAGCTGTTGGGGCAACCAGTCGGCTAGGTCAAGAAGTAAAGGCTGAATGTGAAGCTGAGAAGTGGGAGAAGATCTTTCTATTCCAGAAGGTTGGGATTGGGGGTGAGAGAAAGTGAGGAAGAGAAAAACCCAAGGAGAAGAGTGGAAAAGGTGCAGAGCGTGTGGAGGGAATCCGGAGAAGCCCAGCCTGCCTAGAGCAAAAAGGGCAGAGATGAGGCTGCACAAGCAGAAAGGAACCAGAGTCTTGTTCAATGCAGCATCCTTGGGCTCTCCACCAGTCAGTCACAGCTGGCATGCAGCCTGGCCCAAACCAAGCCCCCACACAGACCCAGATCTGGGGTTCAGTTCCCTGTGCCTTTGTCCTTGTACTGATGGCCTTCCCAGAACTGCAGTCTTCCTAAGACTAGGGATCTGAGCCTGAAGCTTGGACATTCACTGTACTGCTTCCTGAGTACTGACTCCCTACCTGGCTTTTAGGGTATCATTGTTCCTGGATATCCATCTCTAGACCTATGGGGACATCTCCCTTCAGCCCCTCTCTGTTGAACTGACTCCTTGATGGCTGGTGCGGTCTGTTTCCGTACCCATTTGATATCACATTCTGCTGTTATACTTGACTTCCTCCCAGAATCTGCTAGAGCCCACTTGAGGGGTCTAGTCCCAGGTCCCCATTGGTGCTGTCATCCATGCATGACCATACTATGGGATGTAACAAATTTTTCCTTCTCTAAAAATGAATTGTAAGAAAAGGAAAGAAAAAAAGAGCAAATGACTAGGCTGGTTTTGAGCTTCAAACTGGTGTCATGTAAGAACTATAAAGAAGAGAAGACTCATTGAGTGGGTGAAAACATTGAAGGTCGGTCATGAGGTATTTTTGAGTAGCCCGGAGAGGTGGGATAGGGTCCATGAGTGGGGGTTCACAAGAAGTCAGATTTTGACTCTATCTAAGGGAAGAGTTTCTAAAAGCCAGGTATTTCTAAAGACAGAGAGGGTTGCCCAATCTTCAGTGACAGCCCTGTCACTCTGGCTATTCAAGTAAAGACTGGACAACAGTTTAGCAAGGGTGCTATTTTAGAACCTCAACTTTACACTTAAGTGTCACTGACTTCAGGGTCACATTCAGCCTTAAGAAGCAATGCTTTGGTGTGGCTACACAAAGAGCGATAAGGCCATTACCTTTGTATCTATTGAATCTGATCAGTTCTGAGCTGGGTCAGCTTCTACTCTGGTGAGATACCAGGGGAGTCAAATAAAGAAGAGAGCATTGGGATTTCATGACCTTTCCCAAACATCTCATGGTTTTTGTTCAAAAGTTTTTTATTCCTTTAGCTCCATTCCTCATGAAACACTCTTTAACTTGGTTATTAAAAAAGCCTTTCTTGGCCACCCACAGAAACTACATCTGAGGCCCATGAGCAGGTGTTTTTCCTTTTAATGGCTTTTCCATATGGACAATGTGTACCATGGAGACTAATATGATGTCTCATCTGGCCCCTACTCATGAAGTTCCAGTGGCTCCTGCTGCCTGCTCTTACGGCCTCCCTGCCTACCCTGGTGCCCATAGCCTTTTAAATCTAGTTCCCTTCTATTCCCCCAGCCTCATCCCTGCCCTTTTTGCTCTAGGCAGCCTGGGTTCTTCAGGATTTCCTCCACATACTCTGCATATTCTCCACTCTATCCATTGGTTTCTCCTCCCTCCTTTTCTCTCACTCCCTATCCCGAAATCTGGAATAGAAAGCCTTCCTCACTCTTCTCAACTTCTTCACACCTGTCCTTTTCTTCTTGAACCACTGCATGGATGCTCCCAACCCCCAATTCATCTCTGTACTTGGAATTATGCAAGAAGCCTTCTTCCATAAGGGGTAGGAATTACAAAGGGCAGCAAGGAGACAGAAGCAACTGAAAACAGGGACTACCTTACTGATGCTTGTTGCTTTGAGGTACTTAGTCAATGTCAAAAATGTTTGGGTGAGCACCTGGCAGCTGGATAAGTGACTCATGCTTTGGGCAAAACCCTTCCCTGGGTGGAATGGGAATCGGGTGATGCTGTGTCTCTGACCTGTGGGATTTGCACCATGGATGCCCGGAACTGACAGAGTCGGGAATGCTACCCATGTAGACAAGGTGGAGGGCTTAAGTCATAGGTAGTCAGGATTCTTGTTGGAAAGTGGCTCGCTGTTATGAAGATTTGAAAGCACTATTGGTCAAATTGTGGATTGTGGGTAGGGAACACAGAGGGTGTTGGAATGGGAAGGCTCATGTTCCATTTACTAACTAGGCAATCTTTGCCAAGTTGTCTCATATTTCTGAATGTCAGTTTCTACATCTGTGTAACAGTGATGTTAATACCCGTCTTCGTGGCTGGTGTAAGGGAACAAGTTGGAAGGTGATTTGTAAATTCTTAAAAGTGTTAGAAAAAATTTTATAATGTAGAGGCTTCACCTTAGAAAGCGTTGGTTGGTTCTGCTCCCAGAAAACAAGATGATAAAGGTGGCTGCCTGCAGGGCACGTGCACCTGGCACGTGGTGCAGCGGGAGTGGGTGATGGGCGGGGGAGCCTAATACAGTCTTTTTGTTCATTTGTTTATTGAGATATAGTTCATGTAATATAAAATTCACTATTTTAAAGTGTACAGTTCTCTGGTATTTTGTATGTTCACTGTGATATACAACCATCACCACTAAGTCTGGAACATTTCTGTCACCCCAAAAAGAAACCCACACCTATTAGCAGTCTCTCCCTATACCTCATACGTCTGTGGCGGAAGGTAAGTAACCAGAACTACCCTAATGTGCATCCTATCTCTGTAGAGTTCCCTGTTCTGGATATTTCCTATAAATGGAATCATACAATATAAGGCTTTTTGTGTTTGGCTTGTTAGCATAATGTTTTTAAGCCTCCTCTGTGTTGTAGCATATACTAAACATCATTCCTTTTTTATGGCTGAATAATATGCCATTGATAGGTTTACCTCATTTTGTTTTTCCATTCGTTAGGTGACAGGCATTTGGCTGGTTTCCACTTTTTGACTCTTATGAATAAGGCTGCTATGAACGCTGGTAGACAAGTGTCTGTGCAAGTCCCTGCTTTCAGTTTTTTGGGGCACGTACCTAGGAACAGAATTGCTGGATCATATGGTAACTCTATGTTTAACTTTTTGAAGAACTGCCAAATCGTTTTCCACAGGGGCTGTACCATTGAACATACGCACCAGCGGTGTACCAGGGTTCCAATTTCTCTACATCTTTGCCAACACATTTTCCTTAAAAAAAAAAAAATTACAGCTGTCCTAGTGGGTGTGAAGTGGTATCTCGCTGAGATTTTGATTTTCATTTCCCTATTGAGGGAGCCTAATACATTCTTAACAGAATAGAACAGTCTATGAAACAAGACAGCTTAAAAGTTGACCAGGAGACCTTCCTGCAGAAGTAGGGGCTCTTCGATCTAGTTGTCACCTCTACCTTTCCTGACACCACCTCTGTTCCTAGAAGCCAGTGCTAAAGGGCTTCCCTGTGCCCGAGACTGTGCCAGCCCTATAAATCAGGTATTCCTATTGTCCCATTCTATAGCCATGTAAACTGAGACTTAGTGATGTTGAACAACTTGCTCAAGGTCATAGAGCTGAGTGGTGCGGCTGCTAGTATTTATTTCCGGGTCTGTCAGACTCCAAAGCCAAGCTCTTAACCATCAAGCTGTAGAGATTCCTGCTAGAGAAGAAAACCATCACACACCATCATACATTTCAAAATTGAACAGATGCTTCCTGAGTGCCCTCTGTGTGCCAAAGTCTGGGCTGGGCTCTGTGGCCGTGAGTGAAACTGCTCTGTGGGACAGCTCATAGTCTGGAGAGTTCTGTCTGAGTTTGCCAGTGATTTCTGGAGAGTGGAGAAATGAGTTTTATAATTTTTATTTGATTTAGCCCTCAAGTTGTTAACACCTCCAATGCAGGGACTGGGAAGAGGGTTGTCTATAAATATTAGCTCCCAAAGTAAAAATGACTCTTTCATCTCGGCAGACCTAATTAAGCTGTTGATTAGAGAAGGATCAACACCTCCGTCTGTAACAAAAGACACTGTCTGCCAGTGGGAGGTTCTGTCAGGGCAATTTTGCCTGCAATTTAGAACATTTGGGAGGACAGAACCCAGACAGCCTACCGTGTCAAAACGGACAGGTCTTACTTCACATAACACACACACACACACACACACACACACACACACACACCCCAGAGACACGGGAACCCTGCAGCTCCACCACCTGGGAGGCATTTAACATCTCTCTAAAAGAAATAGAGGCTTCAAGCGATAGACACATTTACTGACGGAATCAAGTACATTTTATGGGGTTCAAATGGAGCCTGGCAGTTCTGGAATAGCTGCCTATATTTGGAGGACTCCAGCCAGCGTGGGAGACGAGTGGCAGACCAGGCTCGGATTTTCCTGATGGGATGTCCAGAGAACAGCCCCAGGCTTTCTTCCCTTCCCATCCCTCCAGGAGCACCAATTGTCTCCACTCCATGGGACATGCAGATGTGGCAGCCCTTCTATGGGGAGAGTTGTCTGGTTGACTCGTTTATCTCCAGGGGAGACACTGACTTCCCCCCAGTATCGCAAAGAATAAGCTTTTTCTCTGGGGGCCCAGAGAGTCTACCTGTATGTAGTAGGCAAGAATGAAAAGCATCTTCTTGCAGGAAAGGCTGTTTCCCCAAATGTGATTGGCCAGGTCAGCCAGCAGCAAGGATTCGCCAGTCTCCACCCTGTCCCCATCCCAAGGCCATTCACAGCGATGTATGAAAGTAAGGGAGTCCGAGCTTCACTGAATGGGCTTCGCTGGGCTCAGCAGTGAATGGCAGTCAGTCGCCCAAGAGAGCCGCAGTAAGGAGATGTAAGGACATGTAAGGGAGAGAGGGGGCAGCTTTCTCTGTGGCAAATAGAGGTCACCACTCACAGTAAGAGTGGTTGACATTTATGGGGCACTTACTATGTGCCAGGCACTGTTCTGAGCACTTTAGGTATATTCATTCATTTAGTCCCCAAAGTGACCCTAGGAGGTAGATATTACTGACCTCAGGTTACAAATGAACAGACTGAGATACAGAAAGATTTGGGAAGCGGAGCCTGTGTCCCTAACCAGTGTCCTAGGCTGTCTGTGACTTGTGAGCACTAGTCTGGGCATTTTCCAGCAACATGAGTGGCTCCTATGAATCAGAGTCCCTTTATCTAGCTACCTGTATACTTGAGATGATGTGAGAGGGAGGGTTGTTAAGTATGGGGAATTTCTTGTAAAGGAGTGGATAGAAGGGAATGGATAAATTTATCTACCCTTTCAACATATTTTTTATTATTTTCATTAACATATAATGTATTATTTGCCCGAGGGGTACAGGTCTATGAATCATCAGGCTTATACATTTCACAGCACTCACCATAGCACATACCCTCCCCAATGGCCGTACATTCAACATATTTTTATTGAGCAACTACTATGTGTCAGTTATAGTCTCCGAGTTAATGGAGCAAATCAAACCGACTTTTGTTTAAAAAAAAAAGTTTTATTAAACATTGCATGCTGTGATCCGTTACTCCATGGAGGTAGCAATGGGGACCATGAGAGAGGAAGACCAGGCTGGAAGGAGAAACCCATGCTGGAGGGAGCATCATGGCTGGTCTCTCTTGGTGACAGCAAAGCAGAGACTAGTGTTAGCCATGTGAGGAGCAGTGAGAAGGGCATTCCAGGGCTGATGGTATACTGTAGGCTCTGGGCGAGGAAAAGCCTTGGTGATTCTTATCTCCAGAGGGACCAGAGGACTGTGAGCCAGGTAAGGGTTGCCTGGGGAGGCCAGAGAACCAGGGCAGGGACTGGCCCGTGTGAAGGGGAACACTCTGCATCGGGTTCTGAGAGCAGTAAACTCCATGGACAAGCTTGAATCAGGAGAGTGACACTGAAGGACTGTGGCCTCTGTGGAGAGAATGGACTGGAAGGGGCAGCGGCTGCCGCAGCAGTAGAATTAAGGGGCACCAGGGGCTGAAGAAGGACAGAAGGCCCTGGAGCAGCAAGGAGAGGCAGCCGTGGTAGCCAAGAGCCGCTGAAGATGGGGCAGCCACCCCCTCTCAAACGGTGGTATTTCCTCTCAAAGGGTGACATCTCTGGGGTGGTTGCCAAGGTGAGCAATTAACACGAGTCCTGGAGTTAGTTACCCTGCAGTTACCAGCAACAGCAAGCACCTTTGAGACAAGGGTTTGCCAACTTTTTTCTCAGAGAACAAAATGCAGGAAAAGTCTGGAGGCTTATGCTATGTTCCTCCAAGATACCAGAAGGGCAAAGCGTGGTAGCTCCAGGAAAGGCAGGACTCTGGCCCCTGTGGGAGAAGAGGACATGGGAATCAGAGCAGAGAGACCAGTAGGGACAGGAAGCACAGTCACTTACAGCCACCCAAGCACTGACTGCACCCCAAGCTCTTGGGAAGCAGAGGAGGCCTTGGAGGTGAGCCCGGAGGGCTGCAGGAAGCTCTATCGGGGGAGGACAGAGCAAAAGCTTTCCAGATCAAGTCCTAAAGAGAAGGCTGCCTTCTGGAGCCCAGGAGATGGTTCACTGTGGCTGTAGCCTAGGCAGGGCAGAAGGAGGTGAGGTGGGAACCAGACTGTGAGAGGCTAGAGCAGTTTGCCATGGATGGAGCCCTGCGCCACCCCCATCGACCGTGAGTGAGTCATCACCGGGGAGGCGGTCTCTGCCTGGCCTCTTGGTGTGTTGGCTATGTACCTCCCCTTGACCACATGCCCAGGGCAGAGAGCTGTGTGGCCCACTCCCCACAGCCTGCCCAGTGGCCACCTCAGGCACTATGCATTCAGGAAGAGAAGCAGCCACGTTGGATCTAAGTGTTAATAAAAACGAAATCCCTGAGCAGTCACTGAAATTAGCCCGGGTATGATTGAAATGCCAAGGCAGGTCTTGTTATTTTTATGAAGCCGTGAATAATATAAGTATCCAATTGATAAAATGTTATTAAAGCTGACAGCCCTTAAGTGATCTAAGTGGTAAATATTGAAATGAGGTCTCTGCCACACCGTACCCGGGGGCCCGCGGCAGTAATAAGCATTAAACAATGATTCTGCTGGCTCTGGGGAGCCGCAGAGCTTAGGGGGAGCAAAAGCGTTCTTCCTAAATAATTAAACCGGGATTCCAGGGATGGATCGCAGATCCTTGTAGTGGTTTGTTAACGTCCAAAGGAGCTGGCCTAAGGCAGAGCCTCTGTTGGGCCATCCTTCCTCCAACAAGGGTAGGAGGGAGCAGGGAGGGGCTGGCAAAGCTCCCCATCCCCCCACCCCCGCCAGGCCCCCAAGGAGCCTGCATTGAGCAAGCAGCATATTTCAGACTTTATTTATAATATAAACAGACTGGTGCAGCCTGAGGGCAGCTAATAGTTGATGAGCAGTGGGGCTGCCACGTGGGTTAGAGATTTTATTAGCACTGCCTAGAAAAAATATAATAAACTAAAAAACAAAACAAAACAAAACAAAAAACCACCATAGAGAGAAATTTAAAATGTGGTGCCTTCCTGATAATCAGGTCATTAAACATGTGGCAGGGAGCATATTTCTTTTCCTGTTCCTGATAAAACGATCCGTAAGAGCTGCTAGCTCTTCCACCATCAGCTAACAGGCCAGCTGTTCTGGGGCAGCAGGCCTCCCCAAGTCTGGCCAGGTGAGGAGTGAGGCTGTTTTCAGCTCCTTCTGAGGCGCTGGGAGGAGGACATTTCTGGGGTGGCCAGTGGGGTCCTCAGTGCCATCCATCTACCCCAATTCCCTGCCAGCTACTGGTAAGTCTCTGGAGGCGGAAACGGGCAGAGGCACGGCTGCAGACCTGTGGAGCTGGCCTGAGCCTCCTCGTCTCCAGAGTTACTCTCAGTAGAGTGTGACAGCTAAAGAGAGCCCGGGAGGCCTCCCTGTTTGCTCCGCACAGGGTCACAGATGGGGGAGAGCTCTTGGAGATCAGGGAGGTTGAGGAGCTATTCCCAGAGGAGGTGCCCTTTAAGCTGGTCTGTGAAAGACAAAGGGCAAAAGCAGGAAGATGGGAACCCTCTGTGTCCCCCTCCAGTGGCAGATGGGTCAGCAGAGGGGACCGAGTCGTGGACTTTGGTCCCAACCACGACGTGTCAAACACTTGCCGGGTCCTGTCTGGAAACTCCACAGGACTGAGAGAAGAGGTGGTAAGGAGTCTGGAGAGAGGCATGAGCGCCTCTGATCCTGGGAGCTGGGCTGGAGGGGGGTAAGTGCTTGGGTGTCAGGGTTTAGGGATAGATGGTGGGGGGAGAGGGTGGGTTTCTGCTTTAATCCAGTCCTTATTAAGTCTAGGCCTTCACACCCAATCTGGCGCCCTTAGACTGAAAACTGCCCACCTGGCCCAGTGACCCAAGGTGGAAGAGACCAACCCAGGTTTGTACTCTGTGGAGCGGCTCCAGGCTACCTTCTCTTCCACGTCCCTTGGAAGCCACACTGAGCCCATTTCATTCCCTAAAGTCCTCTAGGCTCCTGGGGGAGAAATAGCAGAAGCCATAATGGCACAGCTATGGGGTGGGCTCTGTCGCACTAGCCCTTGGGTTGATGTCTTTCTGCAAAGCCCCGGAGGGGAGTTGTGGCCTTTCCTGCCCAGCCCACACCACAGGCTCTACTCTGCACTCTGTCTGGCCCTGCCCCTTTTCTGTTCTCAGCATGCAGCTCACAGTCTCCATTCCCAACTTCCCTGCCCTCTGGCCCTCCAAGACCAGGCAATAAAATAACATAATATGTATTAATCAGAAATGACACCTACATACATCGGTCCAGGTTTTTAATACCCATCCTCACATGTAGCTTTGCTACAACCCTGGAATAGTAGGGCAGGTTTCCCCATGCTGCAGTTGGAGAAACTGAGGTTTATAGCAACAAATGTGAACTTAGCTCAGCTCGCCAAAGTCTCTTGGTGCCAAAATATTCTTCCTCCCATGACTCACTGATGGACGATGCTGCTAGGGGGGACAGGGGAAAGCCTGGAGGTCTTGATGGATAGGAGGCAGACTGCCGAAAACAAGTCCCTGTCTGGGAGAGATGAGCCTTCTGGTGTAGACGAGATAATGGGATGGGTCTTGCCTTACCGGCCATTTTGAAAGGAAAGATTATGGGATTCTTTTTTTTAAGAATAGATGCAAGCGTTCTTGGGAGTGGTCAGCGGTTTTGAGCCAAGCTTAAGAAGAGGGAACAGTGGACAAGTGCATTAAAGAATGTTTAAGCTTCCAAAAGCTTCAAGCAGCCCACTGGTATGTCTGGGCGCCTCTTTGGGCCTCTGTAAACAGCAAATCGATTGAGCGTCAGGCTTGTTTTCATAGCGGTCGTACACACTGGGAGTATCAGATGAAGCAAACCTTTTATTTAGTTCCTGACAGGTAATTAAATTTGCCTCTGCATTGGTTTGCGATCCAGCCAAGGAGCCAGGAGTAGCATTCTGAATGGCTATAGCTATTTGCTGGAATATTACAACTTAATTTTGCCTCTCAAGTTGCAAGCAGAGATCTTGATTCAGTGGAAAGTTTGACTCAGCCTTGGGGCTCCAGGTCGGACATTTCATTTTTTCCAACAGGAGCTTGCTCTCTGTCTCAAACATGTGAAAGCCCCATTTCCATATTTTTTCCAGAGTGACATACTGTGGGAACAACCAAAGGTTACAGAGTAAAGAAAAACAACAATTGGCAGTAGCAAGAGAAGGGACCCAGTACCCTCCCAAAGACCTGTTTCTCTGGGAACCAGGGATTTCAATGACAGAAAGAAGTTCAGGATTCCGTGGTCACCGCAAATGCCAGAAAGAGTTCCCATGGCTCTTTGAGAGCTTCTGTAAACCACATGTTGAATTGGGACCTGCAGGAGGAAGCAGACAGACTCAGTTTCCCCCGTGCCTCAGGGATGTGATTGCTTCCCTGTGCAGCAGGCAGGACAGCAGAGGATGAGGGCTGCAGCTCCCCCCCATGTTGGGAGCCAATCTTGCTCCTTGTTCTAGAGATGAGTGAAAGAGAAGTTACAGCTCCTAGTCCCGATCTTTCCTGAGTATTCCTTCTCTGAGCCCCACTGGCGCAGGCTCCAGGAGCTTTCCATGATTTTCCTCTTGATGGTCTGCAGTTTCACCATGATGTGTCATGGTATTTTCTTTATCCTGGTCTGTACTCAGTGACGACGTTCCATCACTCTTCAATTTCGGAAAATCCCCATTTTTTTAAGGGATTTTATTTATTTATATGACAGAGATCACAAGTAGGCAGAGAGGCAGGCAGAGAGAGAGAAGAGAAGCAGGCTCCCTGCGGAGCAGAGAGCCTGATGCGGGCCTCGATCCCAGGACCCTGAGATCATGACCTGAGCCGAAGGTAGAGGCTTTAACCCACTGAGCCACCCAGGCACCCCCAAAATCCCCATTTTTTAAAAATTTTTAATTTTTTTATAAATATATAATGTATTTTTATCCCCAGGGGTACATGTCTGTGAATCGCCAGGTTTACACACTTCACAGCACTAACCATAGCACATACCCTCCCCAATGTCCATTACCCCACCCCCCTCTCCCGAACCCCCTCCCCCCAGCAACCCTCAGTTTGTTTTGTGAGATTAAGAGTCACTTATGGTTTGTCTCCTTCCCGATCCCATCTTGTTTCTTTTATTCTTTTCCTATCCCCCAAACCCCCCATGTTGCATCTCCACTTCCTCA
>PISX010001518.1:0-27060 GCA_004024625.1 Mellivora capensis
CTTTTATTCAAATTTGCTTAAATAATGGAGAAATATTTTGAAAATACAAATAAAACTCATTCTATTCATCTATATGCACATTCTATACACATTTATATCACTAGACTATAGGTCTATTAGGGCAGTTTAGTTTTCCAGTGATACTGTTGTAGGTTGGATCTCTCAGGGAGTAGACTCTGAAATGGAAATCAGCACGTAGGAAGTTTACTTGTGAACATTCTTAGAATGAGTACCTTGAAGGGAAGGGAAAGAAATAGATTTGGGCAGAGAGAATAGGGCTACAGTGTAGTTGTAGTCTCATGTATCAAGCTGATTCATCAGTAAACGAAGTGTGGGCTTTCTCTTCTTCTGATGGGGTCACCTACTGTGAGAATTGGAACCCTGTTTGTCACATTCTTTCCAGGCTATGTATAAATGGTTCTCATCCACTTAACTGTCAAATTGGACAAGGTGGTACTAAAAGACACTCAAGTAGATGACCTGGATATCAAACCCATTCCTCCTTGTCCCCCACTATATCATCCTGATGATCAGTTTCTCTATGGGGACCTCCACACTATAGGTCTGAACTGAGCTGCAGGTACTGGTGCATTAGAGGTGGATGACATGGTCTGGGATACCTGCTCAGTAAGCTTGTCTGTGCCCTCTGGCAGTGCACATGCTTGATCTCAGATAGGTCTCTTCCACCTTTGGTAGAGCCTAATGTTGAATACAGTGCCTGGCATAAATAAATGTTTACCAATTTTTTAATGAATATATGAGTGAATAAATGGTCATACAAATAGAAAAAATTCTTCACTTTCTGGAAATATTAATAAACCAAATAACTCAAATGATAGAAACATTTCTATATACCTATAATCTTCTAAATTAGGTATATATAATTGGTACTACTTTAAAGTATTTTTGTTCTGAGTTATTGCCTCAACTTTGGAATTTAGTATACTTTTTGATTCAAGTTTTAGTCTTTAAACCAAGTTTTAGTGTTAAGAACCTCGCAGAGGAGGATATCCTAATGGCCAATGGACTCAACACCATTACTTATTCAGTGGAATGCAAGTTAAAATTATGAGAGGCCACTACAGATTTTAAAGGTTGGTGATTCCAGGTGTTGTCAAAGATATGAAGTTTAAATTTATGCAACCGTTTTGGAATAGTGTTTAGTATTACTTTCTACACTTAGCTGATCATACACCTACTCTATAACCCAACAATTACACTCTTAGTTGTACACCTAACAGAATGGTACATATATTACACCAAAAAAAGCTGTGCAAGAATGTTGATAACAGCTTTATTCATAACAGCCATAAACTGAACTCAAATATTTATCAGTAGTAGATTGGATAAAATTTTTAAGAGATATGTATTCATAATATATATTATTCTTATATAAAAACAAGTATTCATATATTTATGAATAGTAATGTGAATATTATATATATATGAATAATAACAACAATAAAAATAAATTACAGCTCACACAACATCATGGATAATTATTACAGTTTTGGGAAAGAGAGGCCAGAAATAAAAGAATACATATAATATGATTCTATTTATATGATGTTCAAAGACAGGCACAACTAAACTGTGGTGTCAGAAGACAGGACAGTGGTTACCAATGGGAAGGAGAAGGAGAATGATAACTGGGAGGAGCACAAGGTCTTCCAGTGTGATGGCAATGTTCTGTTCTGTTGACCTGGGTGGTGGTTATATGCGTATTTGCATTATCATAATTTATGGCACTTACATATCTATTTTGTGCACTCTTCTATTATGTGTTATACTTAAAGCGGTGTTTTAGAAATCAATTTTTAGTAGCTTTTAAGGTTTGCTTTGGTTGATATTCTTACATATGCTAATGTTAAATACTGACTTTTGGAGTTTTCCTAATGTTAAGAATAAATGAGAGCATTAGAAAATACCCATAACAAGGTACCTGGGTGGCTCAGTCGGTTGAGTGTCCGACTCTTGATTTCAGCTCAGATCATGATCTCAGGGTCATGAGATCAAGCCTCGCATTGGACTATGCACTGGGCATGGAGCGTGTTAAAATTCTGTCTTCCCCTCTCTCTGCCCTTACCCCCACCCCACCCGTGCACACCCTCTTTGTTCTCTTTTTCCTTATCTTGAAAAAAAGAAGGAAGGAGGGAAGGAAAGATGGAAGGGAGGAAAGGAGGAAGGAAAGAAAATACCAATTTCACTGTGATATACTATTAAAAGAAATCTTTCAAAGAGGGATACTGAATATTATCTATTACATATAGTACTATGGAGTCTGCTTGTCCCTCTGCCTCTTCTCCTCCCCCAACTCATGCATGCTCGTGCTCTCTCTCTCTCTCTCTCAAATAAATAAATAAATAAAATCTTAAAAAAAAAAAAAAAAGGACAAAAATCAAGAAGTGCCTGGCTAGCTCACTGGTGAAGCGTGCAACACTTGATCTTGGAGTTATGAGTTCAAACCCCACATTAGGTGTAGAGTTTACTTAAAAAATTTTTAAAATAGAAAAAAATAAAAATTAAAAAACAAAAAAAGAAAAAAGCATAAATATTCAATAAAATAGGAAAATAGAGAAAGTTCATCTACTAGAATGACTATAGAATACCTCAAGTCAAAATACAAGTGTAAATATTTGTGTAGGTAATGAAGTCTGATATTTTTAAAAATAGTGAGTGTGGTAAAAGTAAGGTGGTAAATGAAAATTTGCACTGTGTTTGGAGCAGACAGATGAATCAATTTTTGCTTCTGTCACTTATTATTTAATGTGGCTTTATGTAAGTAACTTCCTTCAAATTCAGTTTACTCACCTGTAAAATGGGGATGACAAAATCCAAATTAAATGGTTAATATGAGAATTAGAGATCATTGAAAAATCCCTAGTTCAGGAAAAATCAGCTATTATTATTCCTCTACAATGTATAGTATTTTGTTGAATATAGAGAATTAATAAAGTAACAAAGAATTTATTTATGGGAAGAGATAAAACATATAACAATAATTTGAAACTGCAAGTGACAAAGCTACAACACTGTTAAGCTAGCATAATCTTGCAAGGGTCTTAGCTACTATCATGTATGTAAAAACTACATACATGAATGGAATGGAATGGAATGGAATGGAATGGAATGGAATGGAATGGAATGGAAATGGTTCCATTTCCAGGAATGGAAAATGGTTTCCAAATGTTGTTGACCATGACTGATTGCATATTGTGACTCAGGATACCCATATATATTTTCATATATAACTGAAAAATATTATGAAACAGTACTTAGCCTTATTAGGTGTGATGCATGCTGGTATTTTCTATTTTATTCTATTTTTTTGTACTGCTGTTATAATTCACTAAAATCAATCTACTATTGAGTTGCATTCTGCAGTTCAAAAAACACTTCTAAAAGAGGTCTAGGAAATTAAACATTTTTAGAGTTATGTACCTTACTTTGATGATTAGTGTCATAATCATGTCAGTTAGATCTTATAGAACTGATTGATATTAAGGAAGCTATTTAAAATACCCTTAACATAATATAAAATCATTTAGTATAGTAAACAGTAAATATCTAGAATGAGCTTTTAATTGAATATGATATAATTGAATGCTTGTGGTTAATTCTGTATTACACCAGAAGACGAAATTATCCTAAAACATTGTTATTTGATTAAGGAAACTCTTTGCACAGGAAATGGTTTGTTCCCAAAATACAACATTTTAAAATATTTATATTGAGTTATAATCAACATAACCCAAAATTTACCCTTTTTTTTCTTTCAAGATTTATTTAAATTCAGATTAGTTCACATATAGTGTGCTATTAGTTTCAGGGATAGAATTTAGTGATTCATCAGTTCCATATAATATCCAGTGCTCATTATATCAAATGCCCTCCTTAATGCCCATCACCCAATTGCCCTATCCCCCTACACACCTCCCCACCAGCAACCTTCATTTTGTTCCCTGTAGTTAGAGTCTCTTATGGTTTGCCTCCCTGTCTGTCTTTATTTTACTTTTCCTTCCCTTCCCCTATGTTTATCTGTTTCATTTCTTAAATTCCACATATGAGTGAAATCATATGGTATTTGTCTTTCTCAGACTGACTTATTTGGCTAAGTATACTACTCTCTAGTTCCATCCATGTCATTGCAAATGGTAAGATTTCATTCTTTTTAATGGCTAAGTAATATTCTACTGTGTATATACTTATACCACATCTTCTTTACCCATTGATAAGTTGATGAACATTTGGGCTCTTTGTTTGAGCCCAAACTTTGTCTGAATGTTTTGGCTATTGTGGATAGTGCTGCTATAAACATTGAAGTGCTTGTGGTGCTTTGAATCACTATTTTTGTATCCTTTAGATAAATACCTAATAGTACAATTACTGTGTTGAAAGGTAGTTGTATTTTTAACTTTTTAAGGACCCTCCATACTGCTTTCTAGAGTGGCTGCACCTGTTTGCATTCCCTCCACAATCCAAGAAGGTTCCCTTTTAGCTGTACCCTCACCGATGTCTGTTGTTTCCTGAGTTGATAATTTTAGCCATTCTGACTGGTGTAAGGTGGTATCTCGTGGTTTTGATTTGTATTTCCCTAATCAGTGATGTTGAGCATTTTTTATGTGTCTGTTAGCCATTTGTATGTCTTCTTTGGAGAAATGTCTATTCCTGTCTTACACCCATTTCTTAACTGTATGATTTATTTTTTAGGTGTTGAGTTTGATAAGTTCTTTATAGATTTTGGATACTAGCTCTTTATCCAATCTGTTATTTTTAAGTGTCTTCTTCCATTCTACAGGTTGCCTTTTAGTATTGTGGATTGTTTCCTTTGCTGTGCAGAAGATTTTTATCTTTTTTTTAAAAAGATTTTATTTATTTATTTGACAGAGAGAGATCACAAGTAGGCAGAGAGGCAGGCAGAGAGAGAGAGAGGAGGAAGCAGGCTCCATGCTGAGCAGAGAGCCCAATGCGGGGCTCGATCCCAGGACCTTGGGATCATGACCTGAGCTGAAGGCAGAGGCTTAACCCACTGAGCCACCCAGGCACCCAGAAGCTTTTTATCTTGATGAAGTCCTAATAATTCATTTTTGTTTTTGTTTCCCTTATCTGTGGAGATACATCTGGCAGAAGCTACTATGGCTGAGGTCAAAGAGATTGCTGTCTATGTTCTCCTCTAGGATTTTGATGGATTCCCGTCTCACATTTAGGTCTTCATTCCATTTTTAATTTATTTTTCTGTATGGTGTAAGAAAGTGGTCCAGTTTTATTCTTCTACATGTTGTTATCCAAAATTTACCCTTTTAAAGTGAAACTCATTGCTTTTTGGTATATGTACAATGTTGCACAGCCATCACCACTGTGTGCTTAAAAGAACATTTTCATCTCCCCCCAAAACCCTTTCACCCATTAGCATCACTCTCCATTCCTCCCTCACCCCAGCCTCTGGCAATCACTAATCTACTTTCTGTCTCTATAGATTTATTTCTTCTTGTTATTTCATATAAATGGAAGCAAACAGTATGTATTCTTATGTGCCTGACTTTGTCACTTAGCATAATTTTTCAAGGTTCATTATTGTAGGTGCATATATCAGTACTTTATTACTTTTTGTGGCTGAATAATATTCCAGTTCTTAGATCTGTCACATTTTGTTTGTCCATTAATCAGTTGATGGACATTTGGGTTGTTTATACCTTTTGACTGTTCTGAATAATGCTGCTATGAACATTCTTACATGAGGTTTTGTGCATATATGTTTTTAATTCTGTTGGATATATGCCTTGGAATGGAATTGCTGAGTCAATTGATAGCTGTTTTATCTTTTTAAGGAACTGCCAAACTATTTTCCAGAGCAACTGCACCATTTTATATTCCCACTAGCAATGTATGAGGGTTCCAGTTTCTCCACATCTTTATCAACATTTGTTATTGTCCTTTTTTTTTAGCCATTCCAGTACTTGTGAATTGTAGTTTTGATTTATACTCTTATTATAGTTTTGATTTGTATTTCCCCGAAGACTAATGATGTTAAGCATCTTTTTGTGTCCTTCCTTACCGTTTGTATATCTTCTTTGGAGAAATGCCTATTCAAGTCTTTTGCCCATTTTTTAAAAGATTTTATTTATGTAATTATTTGAGAGAGAGAGCACATGAGAGAGTACAAGCAGGGGGAGTGGCAGAGGGAGAGGGAAAAGCAGGCTCCCTGCTAAGCAGGGAACCCAACACAGGGCTTGATCCTGACCTGAGGTAAAGGCACACACTTAACCTATTGAGCCATCTACTTGCCCCCATTTGCTCATTTTTAAATTGGGTTGTTGTCTTGTTGTGTTATAAAAGTACTTTATATGTTCTGGTTACTAGACCTCATCAGATACATGTTTTGCAAATATTTTCTTACATTCTTTGTTGTTATTTTTTCTTTGTTGATGATGTCCTTTGAAGCACAAAAGTTTTGATTTGGATGGAAGCCAATTGACCTTGGCTTCCTAGCTTTTTTTTTTCTTGGTTACTTGTGCTTTAGATATCATATCTAAGAGATTTTTGCCTAATCCAAGAGCACAAAGATTTATACATATGTTTTCTTCTTAGAGTTTTATAGTTTAAGTCCTTTTTGATTCATTTTTGAGTCAATTTTTATATATAGTGTGAGACTGGCCTCCAGTTTCAATCTTTTGCACATGTCTATCCCATTGTCCTATCCCATTATCTCATTGTCCTGCACCATTTATTTTATTTGTATTGAAAAAAAAATTTTTATCATGTTATTTTAGTCACTATAAAATACATCATTAGTTTTTGATGCAGTGTTCCAAGATGCATTGTTTATGTACAAAACCCAGTGCTCCATGCAATACATGCCCTCCTAATACCCACCACCAGGCTCACTTATCCCCCCACTCCCTCCCCTCTAAAACCCTCAGTTTGTTTCTTGGAGTCCACAGTCTCTCATGGTTCGGCTCTCCCTCCTATTTCCCCCAGTTCACTTTTCTTCTCCTCCTAATGTCCTCCCTGTTACTCCTTATGTTCCACAAGTAAGTGAAACCATATGATAATTGACTTTCTCTACTTGACTTATTTCACTCAGCATAATCTCCTCCAGTCCCATCCATGTTGATGCAAAAGTTGGGTATTCATCATTTCTGGTAGCTGAATAATATTCCATTGTACATACGGACCACCTCTTCTTTATCCATTCATCTATTGAAGGGCATCTTGGCTCTTTCCACAATTTGGCTATTGTGGACATTGCTGCTATAAGCATTGGGGTATATATGGCCCTTCTTTTCACTACATCTGTTTTAAAGACTATTCTTCCCCCATTTGATTGTTGTGCACCCTTTTAAAAAATTAACCATAAACATATGAATTTATTTCTAGATTCTAAGTTCTACTCCATTGATTTATAAATCCTACATGCTGTCTTCATGACTAAGTTTTCAGTAAGTTTTGAGATAAATGATTGTAATTCCTCCAACTTAATTCTTTTTCAAGATTGTTTTGGCAGGCACCTGGGTGGCTCAGTCATTGAGCATCTGCCTTCAGCTCAGGTCATGATCCCAGGGTCCTGGGATCGAGCCCCACATCGGGCTCCCTGCCTGGTGGGAAGCCTGCTTCTCCCTCTCCCAATTCTCTGCTGTGTTCCCTCTCTTTCGCTGTGTCTCTCTCTGTCAAATAAATAAATAAAATCTTAAAAAAAAAAAAAAAAGATTGTTTTGGTTGTCCAAAGTCCCTTTAATTTCCATATGAATTTTAGGGTCAGTTTTTCAATTTTTTCATAGGGATACCACAAAGCTGGGGAAAGGGGTCTAGGGCAAGTTAAATGCTACAAAGTTCAGTGTTTTTGCTGAGTTTTAGCTTGGTGTGTGTGTGTTGTATGTGGTATGTAGTGTGTTTAATAAATTCTCTAGGATTGCTTCAAGTCCTTGGTTAATTTCCAGAGCTCTGAAAAAGTTGCTTCTCACCATTTTTGCCAATTTTCCCATTGCTTTTATGGAGGAACGAATTTTCTAAAGTCATTCTGTCATTTTTCCTGACATCACTCCCTGAGTAAAATATTTTTGAAAAGCACCTTTCAGGGAATTGAAGCTGACTCTACTCTTAAGTAAGAGGGTGGGAAAGTTGGCTTTATAAAGATATGTAAATCAATAAAGGAAAGATGGTCCCATGGAAATCCAAGAACAGGAATTCCAATATAACTGGGCCCACAGATATCAAAACTAGAGATCAAGGAAGCTTTAAAAGTCTGAGCAGAACTTCATAGTTCTTCACTTTAGTTGTCTGCCATACAGAAAAGTAGTTAAAGGCATAGACATTGAACTCAGCCTTTCTGGATTCAAATTCTAGATCCGCTTACAAACTGTATAAACTTGTTTTCTCACCTATCTAACAGGGCTAATAATCGTACATACATCATAGGAATTTTGTGAGGTTGATATGAATCAATTAATAAATAGAATTTAGAATAGTTCCTGATATAACTTATGTGCTTTAAAAATGTTGTTGTTATTATTTCAACTAGTTCAGTCTTCTACTTCACTTTTCTTCTCATTACCAACTGCCATCTTCACTCTCTATATCTTTTTAATATCACAGACCTCAGTATATCTTAGTTTCAATTTTATTATAATTTTAGGTAACATACCTTTGGCTTACTCGTGGATCTTATTTCTTTATTCTCCCTGCCCTACTTAATGGCTTCTCTCTATTTTCTTAGCTTTAATTCATATTTCCAGAGGCAATATCAGAATGGTCCCTCTTATCCCTCTTTGGTCAGTGATTTCTACATTAGGACACCTCATGGACTCCTTCCTGGCTTTTGGGTTTCCTCTCTATCTGTAATGAGATATTATAGTATAACATATGTCTGTTTACAATGGTACTATAAGCATATGTTTTTGTGATACACAATGATGACTTTAAAATAATGATTAACACTTCTTTTATTTCAGGGGAAGATATAACCCAGTTAACCAAAAGACAATGAATGCCAAGAGAGGACCAGTAAAAAAGATTACAAGATCAAACCAACTTCCAAAACTCAATCTGTAATTCTAGAACTGGATGGATTTCTATTTCTTTCCTCTTTTCATCTGTAATATTCAACTTGTGAAGTTCATTTTTAACTCATTTTTCAGGGAATGAAATAGATAGGAAAGAGCTATCAAACTTCTTTTTAGCTCCTTTTCCAGAAGTTTATTCCTTTGTCTGTATGAAAGTAATTTTCTAAGTGATCTTAAAATATCTAATAGCTTTGCTTATGATTTTAAAAATATCCTAGAAAGCCTGAAGGTTGGCATTATTAACTTACTTGTAGTAATATATCCACAATCTGTGCTGATAGTAACACTGCTGTATTACATTTGGTTTCTAGTTGACTAGAAATATGAATAATGTGAATTCATGAACGCATTTTGCTTATATTATATTTTGCTTATATTATAGGCCATATCATGTTCAGGTCTTTTAAACTTAGGGTTTAAACAAAGCTGCAAATCAGATGGATTTTAAACTTTGATTTGAACTATGATGGTGTTATGGAAATAGCCTTCAATCAGTAATCAGCTTGGTTATAATTCCCAACCTGCCATGAATTTAGGAGATCTTGGACAGGTTCCACTTTCTCATCTTTATGTCCCACATCTATAAAATGATGGCGACAAGTGATACAACCTCTAAGGTCTGTCCTTTGCTAGAAAACCAATATTTATTCAACTACAAGGTCCTACTACTTAGCACATAGAGATTTAAATCATTTTATGATGTTTCTTAATTCATAATGATGGCCTAATTCTTTAGACCATACATTGCAAGCCTTCATAATACTTAAGTCTCAATGCAGAGATAGACTGAGGAGAGGAGAGAGGTTTGTTTAAAGGATTAATACAGTTTATTGAATTTTTCTATATATGTTTAGGTTGTTTTATAACTTTTACCTAGGTTTGGAACATACCTATGATTTATTTGCCCAACTTAATAAGTAAAATTATTGGGACTTTATATTTCTAGAAGTAACTCACAGCTACCTTAGTTTCCCACTAATGGTATTCTCACCTTATATCTGGAACTAAAACTTCTATTCAATATCAACAGTAATGAATACTAAATGCATTCCTATAATAACTTTTATAGCTACTTACTTTCTTAAAGGAAGCATTCATAAATTTCATGTAGACAATTCTTTTATGTGACTTTATAAAGTAATACAGAAAAACACAAAGTAACTTTCTATAAATTATTCCAAACAGGAACTGTTTGGAAATATCTCCCCTGCTCTTTTTTTTGTTTGTTTGTTTTTAGGGAGAGAGTTAGTGAGAGAGGGGTGAGGGAGAAGCAGATCCCTTACTGAGCAGGGAACCTGATGTGGGGCTTGATTCTGGGACTCCAGGATTATGACCTGAGCCGAAGGTAGGTGCTTAACCAGCTGAGCCACACAGGCGCCCCATCTCCGCTGTCCTTAAGCTAACTGCAGAGATCAGATACCATAACCCATATTATTAAACAAATAATAGATTTTTAAATCTTATACAATCTCTTTTAGCATTAGTAGCAAACTCATGGCTTAAATTTTCATAATTATCATCACAGAGTCAACACTGAAAAATAAATTTATTTCTATCATACAGAGCAAGCCATTGTGGGGGTTGGATTTGGAATATTTAAATTTATCGCCATCACTAGGACAGGATATTAGTTGAAGTTCTTTTTATGGGGACTCTGTCATGTTTAAGCATTAGCTCTGCAGGAGCTACTCTGGGATACTTTCCA
This sequence comes from Mellivora capensis, assembly GCA_004024625.1. Lineage (NCBI taxonomy): Eukaryota > Metazoa > Chordata > Mammalia > Carnivora > Mustelidae > Mellivora > Mellivora capensis. Next base: position 10,765 of record PISX010001518.1, read on the forward strand.
ATGGCAGAAAAGGCCTGTCTTATTAAAGAGGGATGGGGTAGCATAAAGAACTGGTAGGGGGACTGTCTACCAGCTTGCCACCTCTAAGCTTCTGAGATTAAGTAAGTCACTTTTACTTTTCATTGCCTCACTTTCATCATTTATAGAATTGGGAATAAATTTCTGTGCAGATCAAGGATACTTACTGCATATTTATTCACTTACTTTTTTATACCCTATTTCTAAAAAGGATTGTGTTAGCTTTTACTAAATGTACAGGTATAAAAACAATGATCATAATGGATAACAGTTAATGTTTTGTGAGAATTCCGAATTCTAGAATTCTAGAATTCTAGAAAAGCTCTAGCTTTTAAGATTTCTAGCAATAAGCACAAAAAATGAATGAATTTTACAGCTCTCATTTTTCTTTCTTAGAAGGAAAATACAAGAGAAGTTTTGCTTAGTTCTGAGGTTTAAAGATAATGTATCATGTGAAGTGTTATAAGAAAATGCAATTATTGGGTGCCTGGGTGGCTCAGTAGGTTAAGCCTCTGCCTTCGGCTCAGGTCATGATCTCAGGGTCCTGGGATCAAGTCCTGCATCGGGCTCTCTGCTTGGCAGGAGGCCTGCTTCCTCCTCTCTCTCTCTGCCTACATGTGATCTCTCTCTGTCAAAGAAATAAATAAAATCTTTAAAAAAGAAAATGCAATTATTTATTGAACTAACTAGTGCAAAAATGATAGCTTGGGATTTTAACTGTAATACTGAAATATGTATTAATATCAGTGTTTTTTAAAAGAGTTTAGAATTCATAAAGCAAAATATCAGTAAACAACACTTAATATAGCTCAAAATTTTGATGTCTAATATATTACAAAATATTAGTGTCATTTATAAAAAACAAATGTTGCTATAAAAAAAGGCAGATGATGGTGAGTAAAAAAACAAGGATGTGGAGAAATTAGAGCCCTCATATACTGCTCATGGGAATGTAAACTGACACAGCCACTTTGAAACAAATTTACCATATGGCCCAGCAATTCCACTCCCAGGTATATACCCTAGATGAAACCTATGTCTACGTACTAGGTAGGTCTACGTAATGAAAATTTATGTCTATGTAAAAATGTGTTTACAAGTGTTTATAGCACCATTATTCATGATAACTAAAAAGTAGAAACAATCCAAATGTCCATCAACTGATAAATAGATAAGCAAAATGTGGTATATCCAAACAATGGGGTATTACTCAGCAATAAGAAAGAATGAAGTACTGACATATGCTACAACTTGGATGGACCTTGAAAATATTATTCTAAATGAAAGAAGCCAGTCACAAGAGATCATATATTGTTTAATTCCATTTATATGAAAAGTGCAGAATAGGCAAATCCATACAGACAAAAGTAGGTTAGTATTACTTGCCAAAGGCTGGTGGGGCTGGGGGAAGGGTGAGTGATGGGAAATGACTGTAAATGTGTACAAGGTTTCTTTTTGGGGTGTGATGAAAATGTTTTAAAATTAATTGTGGTGATGGTTGCACAACTGTAGAATACTAAAAAACATTGAGCACTTTAAATGAGTTAGTGCATGTTATATGATTTGTACCTCAATAAAGCTGTTATTAAAGAAAATAAATATTAAATATGCTAATATTTTAATAAATTAGCAGATAAATTTTAATGAAATGTTATTTGATCTTCCTCAGAAGATGTGATCTTAAAAATTAAGCTGCATCATCATTTGGTGCTATTGTTGGGTGAAGAGCATAATTTTCAGCATGATTTTCCACCTAAAAAACTTTCAGATACTACACTAGTAAGAAAGATAGTGAGGATTAAGGGCTACTTCCCAATATTTCCTTGATGTCTTTTGAATAATTTCATCTCTTGCTTGATAATCTTGTGGAGATATTTATAAAACACCTTTTGATTTTTTATTCAGATTAGATTTTTTTTAATTTATGAAGTGCTATGTAGTTCTGTGTCGAAGAAATTATTTCTGGTTTCATCATCTTCATTAGTTTTATCATGTGCAGCTAGACATTCCAAAGCAGAGTTATCTATTTTAATTTTAGTACCATGATATTTGTATTCTACTGGATAAGAAATTCTTTATTTTGGACTAAAAACTATCCTTTTAACAATCTTATCAATAACACTCTTTGGTTTCTTTTTTGTTATGTGCACAAAAAGTAAGGACATGTCTAGACTTATAATAGTCCACATATTATGTGTCTTTTTTTCATAAATTAAGTAGTTACATAAATAATTTTGATTTTTTAAAAAATACCAGAATAACAGAATCATGACAACAATGATGCTAGGGGTTTGGTATTTAAAAAGCATAGTGGGATGCCTGGGTGGCTCAGTTGGTTGAACAGCAGACTCTTGATGTCAGTTTAGGTCATGATTTCAGGGTCCTGAGATCTAGCCCTCTCTTAGGCTCCACACTCAGCACAAGTCCGCTTGTGTGTCTCCCTCATCTGCCCCTCCATGTTCTCTCTCAAATAAATAAATAAATAAATAAATATTTTTTTTAAATAAATAGAATACTAAAACTCGTTAAAATCACTAAACTGAAGTATGAAAAAGTATTTTTAAAATAATAAAATACTACTTAAATGGAAGATCATTTCATGATAGTTGGGCACCATTTTCAAAACAAGTATGATAATTTGATCTATGAATTAGAAAAAATTTGGATTTACAGAACATCCTTTTAATTTTATCAAAGGACTTTCATAGATATTATCTCAGTTACAGAAAAAGTCTTATTAACTAAAGAACCACCCAACAATGAGTTTATCATTATTGGAAGTATTCAAGGCTAGGAAGCCCTTTGTCAGGAATATCATAGAAAAAATTCCTGCAGTGGGTGGAAGATGGATCCAATGACTGCAAATATCCCTTCTGTAATTCTCTGCTAACTTATCAGATAGGGAAACTAGACAAAAAAAATCACTTCCTAAAATATGATTGTGTCATATAGGCTGTAAATATGGACTTTCAAAAACATTGCTTTACCAGTAGCCACAACTAACAAAATCAGCTGTAATATTATTAATGGCCATTTGTTAAAAGTAGTCCAAAAACAGTTACAGTTTTTCATCTGTAATAAGCAGTGGTTTTGGTTTTCCAAAAAGATAATTTTTAATGCTAAAACATCTGAAGCTAAAAAATTCTAGTATACTGCTGGTGGGGGTATAAATTAATATAATTCTTTTGGAAAACAATTTGATTATATTCTCAAATAGCCTTAATGTTCATACATTGACTCAATAATTGTATTTCTAATAATCTGTTCTAATGAAAAATCATACATATAGAAAACAGGAGAACAATCGTATTATCAGCATTTAAAATACCAAAAAATGGGGGTAACTGGGTGGCTCAGTGGGTTAAAGCCTCTGCCTTCGGCTCAGGTCAGGATCCCAGAGTCCTGGGATTGAGCCCCGCATTGGGCTCTCTGCTCAACAGGGAGCCTGCTTCCTCCTCTCTCTCTGCCTGCCTCCCTGCCTACTTGTGATCTCTGTCTGTCAAATAAATAAATAAAATCTTAAAAAAAAAAAACACCAAAAAATGGCGACTTCTTTAACATACAATTATGTGCAGAAGTGGATTCATCCTCTTGTGATTCATCCACATGGTTGATTATTATGTAGCCATCAGCACCTTCTAAATTATATTGAAATTATTTCACCTCATATATTTCCTGCACTTAAAGCACTTCAGTGTCCTTTATCTCCAGCACTTAAATGAATAATTTTATTCATCAATTGTCACCAGTTAGCTTAGTACCTAGTATATGATGGGTACTTAATACACTTTAACTTAAATGAATGTTTGCAAAACAGAGTTTATAATATCATGGGACATCTTAATACTAAAATGTTAACACAATGATACAAAATCATTGATTTTAACTATTTAAACATATCTGTAGGAGAGGCTTACAGAAAGGGGACTTTAGTCTACTGATGCCAAAAGAAGTGTTTTTTTTTTTTAATTTTTATTTTTTATAAACATATAATGTATTTTTATCTCCAGGGGTACATGTCTATGAATCGCCAGGTTTACACACTTCACAGGACATGTTTCTATTCTACAAATTTACTGTACAACTCTACAGAAGAATGTGAGTTGGGCTGCAATTGGTGATCTAGCAAAAGGGGTAAAGGTGGAGCAGAGACCTGTGGAGTAGAAGGGAACACACTGTCTAACTTAGGAAAGCTTGCTTAACTTCCTGTCCGGTTTTTACTTCATAGAATGGAGATAGAAATAATCAATTTCAAAGGTACCCTTATGGGAGTGTGGCATGGTGGGGCGGGGGAGCCTTTTTACTGCAACAATTCTGATACCATAATGTAATAAAAACAAGCAATAGAAATTACAGAACATCATAAGGTATTTAGAAAATGTATATTGACTTTCAAGTGTGTAAATAGTTAAAGCTTGAAAGTAGCTGACAGCATTAGAGTAATGTTAAAAGAATTGAGACAAAGAATAAGTAAATAGTGGGAAGAGGTCAATGAAATAACCACTCTAGGATTTAGGAGCTTTCAAGGAGAATATTTTATTTCTATCCTTTCTGTCTCCTTGTCATTGCAACAACTTAGTTAAGCCTTTATTATAGCCAGATAGTTAGACAAAGGAGAAAAAAGGTGGTAAAAATTTTATAGTAGGATGTTGAGAGTCAGTCAGTAATGCTTACTGCTGATGGACATGGAGAATCCTTTAATCTTCCTAACTAGAGTTGACTTCTTTAGTAACAACTCCTATGTTTAACTTCCTTGCTTATGCCATTTTTATGGCTCTAACCACCTTCTATCCTAAATAATAGGTTTATTTTGTTGTATGTTTTGGATGTATTTTCTGTTACAAAAGAGTTTGCTTCTAGTGCAGGTTTTGAGTCAGGGAAGGGCAGGATGTGGGTGGGGCCATGTCTTATTCATCTTTGTATCTCCATCAGAACTAAGCCCAGGGACATGCATATATTTGATGCTCAGTAAATATTTGGAATGAAAAGGTGGATCTGGACATAAGGTAATTGTTCTATAAGGACTCTTAAGCACGTAACGAATTTAAAAGACTTGTAGTGTATGAAATATAAGAATGACAGCAAAATATTAACTAACAACCCAAGGACTGGTTGGTTGAACCCTAGTTTGAGAGTAACACAATGATAACCTGCCGAGAGCTAAAGTTAAATGGGAAATATGGGGGCATTGCACTAAAAGAATTTTTTTTTAAAGAATTTTTTTAAAAAGATTTTATCTATTTATTTGACACAGCACAAGCAGAGGGAGCAGGAAAGGGAAGGGAGCCCCGCAGCAGGCACTCAATTCCAGGATCCTGAGGTCATGACCTGAGTCGAAGGCAGTCACTCAACTGAATCACCTGGGTGCCCTATAACATTTTTTTTTATGTTATCACCTAAATAAATTTTTTCACCTTAACCACTGATACTTACACTGCATAAAATGATTAGACAGAGCTTTGTCTTGTCTTTCTTGGTGGGGAGCTAAGTGTATTCTGGGAAGAAAGGAACAAAAGGATATTTGGTGACCAAATTGATACTGTGGTGAAAACTGCCATGTGCTTACCAGACTTACCTTTTTTCTAGTAGGACAGAACAAGGCCACATTTTCCATGTGTGAAACACACTGTCTACCAGTGCCTGGTGCATACATGACTTTTTTTAGTGATATATTTGTGAAAAACACTATTGGGTAGTGAGTAATGTGTGTGCTGCCATGTTTAGAAATAACATCTGTGAAGCTTTGTGTGCAGCTAGGTGTGTCCTTGTGATTGACTTTAAGCCAGTATAATCTAAACATACGTGATACAGGGGCGCTTGGGTGGCTCAGTGGGTTAAAGCCTCTGCCTTCGGCTCAGGTCATGATCCCAGGGTCCTGGGATCGAGCCCCACATGGAGCTCTCTGCTCAGCAGGGAGTCTGCTTTTCCCTCTCTCTCTCTGCCTGCCTCTCTGCCTACTGTGATCTGTCTGTCAAATAAATGAATAAAGTCTTTAAAAAAATAAATAAATAAACATACGTGATACATGTCGTTTCTGTGACTGGCCCATCAAAACCTCCTAGGTGATCGTTCTTCATTGTGCTCCTTGAGAATTTTGTTTGATGAGTGGATGTCTAGGGTTGAGAAGTAAATGCCAAGGCTCCAGGGGATGGTAGAACCACAGATGGAAGACACTTGTGGGCCTGAACTATTGTATGTAGCCCACCTTTGGGGATGCACAGCTATTAGAGTTCATTTTCTGTTGGAACAAACGTAAGTATCCTGACATAGCTTCAAAGTTCAAATAGTCAAAAGCTTTTAGTCAAAGTTTATTGTTTCTTGAATAATATAACTCCATCAAACTATTAGCAATTGAATGTATAATAATGATCATTTCAGAGCATGATTTGTTTCTTTGGCCTATACCTCTTTCTACCTAATGGCAGCTACCTTGCAGCTAATAGGTCAGGGTATAAATTTAACACCCATAATCTGATCTTTGCCAGAAGGCTTCTTTAGTGGCCTCCTATTGCTCAAAACCCTTCTCTGTCTTATCTCTTACTTTTTTGGGGTCTAAAGTCATTGGCCTTTCCAACCCTTGAATACCCTTTGATGCCCCAGAATTCTAGACTCTCCCTCAGACTCTATTTCTTTTTATTTCTCCTTGCAAACTGGCTAGTCATATCCTAAGCTCATCTTCTCTTCTGCCCTGTCAAAGGCAGTCAGTAACAAGCATCACAAATCGTTAGTGGTAGGTTTTTGTGAACATATTTTCCTTGACCTACAGGTTTGGCAAGCACTCAGTCTGCTCTGTGTAACAGGGAAGTTCAGGGCTCTTTCACACATTGCCTGGCCTCCCACAACAGATCTGCTAAGTTAATGCCTCCCCATTTGCTTTATTTTAGTATTTTGTTAATGCAGCACCTAAATCCAAGTTATTCTGCATTATGACTATAAGAAACAATTCCAGACTTCAGAGTCTTAACAAAAAGGTTTATTTCTCTCTCAGAGCATAATCCATTTAAGTTTTAGTAGCTTAAAAAAAATCAATAAGTAATTAATCTTTATATCTTGGGGGAGAGAAAAGAGAAAGGAAATGGGAGAAGCACATAAAAGATTTCAAAATTATTGGTAGTATATGCTAGGTGGGGTCATACGTATATACATTTATATGCTTTATACTGTACACCTGTAATATGTGTACTCTTGGATATGTACACAATTTTCCACAATAAGAAATAAAAATTACTCCTTTTATTTTTTTTTTACTCCTGACTTTTAAATCATTTGTATATATCTAAGTATTACAAGGAAAATGTGAACTACATTTTTTTCTCCTTCATTTTATCCCCCACCTTCACATACAAGAAACTTCTCTCCTTTAAGAATATCTGACTTCTTTGTGTTACAGAAATTCCTCCTGACTCCAAGTTGGTGGTCATTGTGACCAAAGAAAAACTAGTTGTTTTGTAACTACGTGACCTGCTAGGTAGTAGAGCCCTAATCAATAATCCCAGTGGGGGCTGCTTCTAAAGGCTCTGCTGTGTTGTTGCCCTGGGAGGATGCCCTCCCACTTAATCAGTGGCCAGCCTCTCTCTGAACCTTATGTGACAGAGTCCCCCAACCAGCATTAGAGTGTCACGTTGGTATAGCTCCACAATTCCTAGCAAAGACTTGCGGTTAATGAGACAAAGGCCTCATTTTAATTTAGTAAAACTAACTCCTGTTTTTTGAAAACAAATTGGTATAGGGATGCCTGGTTGGCTCAGTCAGTTAAGCATCTGCCTTCAGCTCAGGTCATGATCCCAGTGTCCTGGGATCAAGTCCCAAATCAGGCTCCTTGCTCGGCGGGGAACCTGCTTCTCCCTCTGCCTGCTGCTCCCGCTGCTTGTGCTCTCTCTCTCTCTCTCTCTCTGACAAATAAAATATAAAAAAACCCAAAAAACAAAAAACAAATTGATGTGTTAGATGATGAGAAAACTGTCACCACTTATTGAGATGATTATAGGATATCACTGGAAGTTGCCATTTTCTGACCTTTATCGCTGTCTGCTGGCAATGGTTCCTAATTCATCAGGGAAAACATGTATTTATTGATCACCCTCTATATTATAGATACTAAGATATGAAGTCTAGTAAAACAACCTCTGCCTTAACATTCTACTAAAACATAGTTCTAATTGTTGAACAGAAGTGTAAGATGAAATTAGGAATTCTTTAAGAATTCTCCTGTTGTCTTCCCAGATTACCCACAAAAGGAGAAAGAGAGAGGGTAGTGTGGGAGAGACCCCGAGACAGGGAAAAGGAGAATGCTTAGGGTAGGTGGTTGTCAGAACTGAACCTGCAGGTTGGGAGAACTGAGCCAGAGGCAGGAAGGGAGCAGGCGAGCAGGAGAGCTCTGAGCCTTTTGGACACAGGGATCACAAGACAGGTAAAGTTTTTAGACTGAGGTCAGAATCAAAGAAGACCAGGGCAAAGATGAATTAGCAGCTGGGAAGGATCAGAGGAAATATCCAGGGGAGTTCCCAAATTAGTGATCTGTGCTCACAGAGGTTTTCTGGCAAATACTGTCCTTTAGAAGTAGCTCAGGATGTCTTGAGCCTTCAAATGATCCATCCCATTGGCCCTGAAGTTCCAAAGAATGAAATTACTCAACCTGATTGTGGAGTTCCTACACTGGACACTGTTGGGGGGAATCCCAGGACATTTTCAGGGAACAGAAACAAATCAACTTGATTAAAAGCTGAATCTAGAAAGCCAAATTGGGCAAGATAATGTGGGCCCTAATGCCACAGTGAGGAATGAAAATTTAATTTGATAAACATAGGAGTCTTTGCACATTTTTTAATATGGAAAGGACAGATTTAAAACATCTTTCATCTTTTCTGTGACACAACCAACACAGTTTAAACTAGTTTCCAACTATGAGATGCCAACCTTATTGTTTTGGAACAAACAATATTTTTTCCTTTCTTCCAAACTTTGTCTTTTTCTTTCCACTACAAAATGAGTAGCATTATGAAATAGAGGACAGATCATAGACAGTCAGAAAGACCTGAACCCAAGTCTACATATACCAGGCAGCTACTGATGCATTCAAATAAGTGCCTGCTGTGAGCCAGGCTAAGGTGATGGCAGCGGATAGTATAGACAGATTCTCTGTCCATGAGAGGAGAGAAAGATAAGTAAAAACAAATACATGTGCTATATAACATAGAAGGGTGATATAAAGAAAAATAAAGGGTTAGATTCTGATAGGGAATGCTTGAGGTGACTTCATAACAAAAACAAATGAAATGGAGCAATCTGAGGGGAAAACAGGTAAGAACATTCTAAGCAGAGGAAAGAACCAGGACAAAGGGTTGATTTGCACTTATCTGGTATTCTCCAAAGAAGGCAGTGTGACTAGAGGGCTTGAAAGGTCGTAAGAATGGCAAGAGATACGTACGGTTGGAGAGGTAAAGTCAGATGATATAAAGTCTTGTTGGACATGGAAAAGATTTAATATTCCAAAGATAGTGTAAGCATGGTATTCTAAAGTGTATTTATTATCTCCCAGGTTTCAACGCCAAATTAAAAAAAAAATGAATTCGGTGAATTATTAAATGTAAAAAATTATTAGTAAAATTATTGCAATTAGTTACTTCTCTGGCTTACTTACAAGAGTCCTACTTATAAGAACATTGTTTGGGCCTCAGCATCTTTGAAAGGGAAGGGCAATTAGGTAATATCTAGGGTCTCATGGAGTTCTAAATTTCTGTGTTTCTGAGAACAAGCCAAGTAAGCATAATACTGGACATAGCTTTATATATATTAGTTCCTGTAAAATAGCTGAATGGAAAAATTCCCAACATTTTAAGCATAGGTTCTTTTCAAGAGCTCATTTGAAAAGACCATTATACTATAGTACTTACAAACCTATTCAGGGTTGTATGCTTATTGTGAAGAATATACAATTGGAAGGGAAAATAATGTAAAGCATATACTATGAATGCTAATAATCTTAAATGACCAGAAAACTATATATTTAAAAGTTTTTATTTATTTATTTGCGAGAGAGCAAGAGAACATGAGCAGGGTGAGGGGCAGAGGGAGAAGCAGACTCCCCACTGAGCAGGGAGCCTGATACGGGGCTCATTCCTGGGACTCCAGGATCATGACCTGAGCCAAAGTCAAACACTTAACCTACTGAGCCACCCAGGGACCCCAGAAAACTGTATTTTAAGAAACAACTTAATTTGGAGTGCAAGTTTTATTTTTATCTGAGAGAGAGAGTGCAAGTGGTGGGGCGGGGCAGAGGGAAAGGAAGAGGATCTCAAGGGACTCCACACCTAGGGCAGAGCCCAACGTAGGCTTGAATCCACGACCCTGAGATCATGACCCGAGCTGAAACCAAGAGTCAGACACTCAACCAAATGAGGCACCCAGGTACCCCTTGAGTGTAGGTTTTAAAGTACATTTCTCTGTGTAGAATTATTCTTGTCCTATTTTATAATTCATCATATTCAATTTTCCATCAAGAGTATAAGTAGCGTATTATTTTTGGGAACTACAGAGAGCATCCATCTGCCCAATTTTCTGCCCAGTAATATATGTATGATTCAAGAATGTTAAAGGTGACAAAGAATTAAATGCTTTGCATTCTATATTATAACTTAGAAGGTTTATAGTAGAGTTTCTCAATCTCAGCACTCAGGACATTTTGGATCAGATAATTCTCTGTTGTAGGAGGATGTCCTATGTATTGTGGGATGTTTAGTAGCATCCCTGACCTCTACCTATTAGATACCAGTTGTGACAACCATGAAATGGCAAATATCCCTTGGGGGGCAAAATCATCCCCAGTTGTTTTATAGTAGATATCTGCTTCTTTGTCTCTATTTTAGGAGATTGAAAACCTTTAAAATACCTAAGTTGATTCTATGAAGCTTGTAATCTTATATTTTGGATACTGGAGAGATTTCTTTTTTCTTGCTTTTTCCAACAAAGAAATGGTTACTCCTTCTCACATACACTTGAGGGCATTGCCTCCTCCAATTTAAAAACAATGAGTTGGGTGCCTGGGTGGCTCAGTGGGTTATGCCTCTGCCTTCGACTCAGGTCATTGATCTCAGGGTCGTGGGATCCAGGCCCACATCGGGCTCTCTGCTCAGCAGGAAGCCTGCTTCCCTCTCTCTTTCTCTCTGTCTGCCTCTCTGCCTACTTGCAATTTCTTGCTGTCAAATAAATAAAATCTTTAAAATAAAATAGAAACAATGAGTCTGTGTCAATTACAGCAGTGTCTTTGTCAATATTAGATCAGATTTGCTCATCTCCACCCCTGGAACAATGTCCTGATTATCATACAGGGGGGAAATGCTCAAAGCTGCCTCAGTTCACCCCCTGCCCCCGACACAGTGCCTGGGCACTTCTGCCCAATATTCGTGAGCAAATTAACTGCCTAGGAGATATTTATCCAGATACTCAGTTTCCTGATTAACTGGAAAAGCAAAGAGCCAAAATTCGTTAACTATTAAAATGTGTACATTTACTTCCAAAAATATTGCAGAATGATTCCATCAGAAACATCTGTACACCTTTTCTTCCCCTCGAAATCAGAGAACTACAATAATATTTTTGCACGTTCTCATGGTCAACATCAGGCCCTCCGAACATAGCACCACCTGCTCAGGGAACCAACCAAAGACTTGCCGAGAGACAGCAGGCACTGGTAATTCCAGGAGAGCATGTTTGTATAACATGTTCAAGTGAAATCCAGAGTCTAGGGAAATCCAAAGTGACAAACCACCAGATACCATTCTCTACCTCATTCTCATGCACCCCCCCAACCCCAACTTTTGGCAATGGGAACAGTAGTTAAGACCTGCAAGAGAAAGGATTTCCCTACAGGTCCGGGCACTCCCATCAAATGTCTAGCCAAGGCTGAATAAAGTGAGTTACACAGCAGGAGCTACCAGAAGGCTTTTTGGGATTGTCAAACTTTCCCAGTTGAGAAAATGGGGACCATGTGGAGTGGCTGGACAAAATGAAATACTTCTAAAAATTTAATTTCTTGGGGTGCCTGGGTGGCTCAGTGGGTTAAAGCCTCTGCCTTTGGCTCAGGTCATGATCCCAGGGTCCTAGGATCGAGCCCCACATCGGGTTCTCTGCTCAAAAGGGAGCCTGCTTCCTCCTCTCTCTCTGCCTACTTGTGATCTCCGTCTGTCAAATAAATAAATAAAATCTTTAAAAAAAAATTAATTTCTTAGTGATTTGGAAAGAAAGCACTAACAGCACTTGCCTTCTCTAGCCTCTATGTATATTTATCTAGGATAAAGAAAGAAAAAGTTTGCTAATCCTTAATATTTAAACTTTAAAGATTTCCCCTAAGATATAAAGATTTTTAGAGCAGCCTGAGCCGAGTCAACGCTTCCGCTTTCTCCTGGCGAGAATGGCATTCTACTAAAGCCTGGTGCTGTGTGACTTCCCCGCGTTACGGGGACTGGAACTGTGTGTGGGCAACGTGCCAGTGACGCAGTGACAGGGTCTACCAAGGACCCCTCAGGACACCCTGGACAGCCCTCTCCCCGGGAGCCCCCCGCAGCCCCTCCCCCAGCCCAGGTCCCGCAGGGCCCCTCCCAGCAGCCTGCACCTCCCCCAGGTGCCCAGGCCAGGGCAGCAGGGCCACTTTAAGGCAGGCGGGGGCTAGGGGGGTGGGGGGTGGGGGCGTACGCACCCACAGCTGCGGACCACGAGCCATCAGTGCCGCCGAGCGGGCGGCCAGGACGCAGCGGCTTGGCCGAGTTTCTCCTGCGGTGAGGCTGCCCCAGGACCAGGCACGTGGGCAACGGGCCATGGCGGCCTCAATTATCCGCCCAGAGCGCCGCCAAATCTCTGGCCAGGTAAGAGGAGGAGGAAGGGGAGGCAGCTGCGTTTGTAGCCGCGCGCGGGCCCTGAGCCCGGTGGCCCTCTTGGCCCGCACAGGCATCTCTCATTTGGGGGACGCCGAGGAGCACGGCTCCAGGAGGGCCACTTCCAGGGGCTTGAGCGGGTACCCGAGGCGGGAGGCCAGAGAGGAGGGCCGGCTGAGCGGTTTTGTTACACAGACATGCCTCTCTGGCGCTTGACGCTTGCCAAACTAATTTTCAGGCCAGCCACTGGGAGGGTTACCCGGGAGCGGAACTTGGTAGGTATTCCAGAATGTGAATGACGACAACTTTGGTTTTACTTTGAATATAGGGAAGTGTTTTTAACACGGGAAAGTTTATTTTGAGCATGCTTGTCTCTGCACAGCTTGGCATGCTTTTTTCAGTTCGCCTGCGGGCACTGGGTCCAAAAAGTCCTTGCATGTCCTTCCTCAGGCTTACACCCAAACCGGCAGTTGTGCCTGGAAACCAAAGCCCGTTGGCGGGAAAAGGCATCTGTGCTGTTCACACGTCCTCCCACCCTCCGGGGAACTCAAAAAGCCCACTGGCCTCTTTTGAAAGCACCTGATTTATCTTCCTCTTAGCAGAAGCATAAAACCATGACTGGTTTAGAATAAAAAGAAAGAAAGAAAAAAAGAGGGAGGGAGGAAGGAAGGCAGGCAGGAAGGAAGGAAGTTAGTTGATGATGATTAGCCCTCTAGAAAGAACAGAAAGCCTCGCCCACTTCAGAAAGCAAGGCAAGCTGGTGTTGGCTTTTTTTTTTTTTTTTTTCTGGATAGAGAAATAGGAGAAGCAAAACTTTTGGGCTGCCTGAAGTTTTGTTAGCCCTTAGAATGTTCTGCGTACTTAAATCTCCTCGTTCCTTAAGCACAAGCTTTCTGATATTACCACTTTGAAGCAGACCAGTTTAATCGGTTTTCTTATTTCAAAATGGACACACCTATTTAAATTCAAAGGAAAAATAGTATTTTACGGTGCAGAATTAGGCAAAGCTACACAAAATGGAATTCTGCATAAAATATCTGATTATTTAGTTGTGCAGAAATGATCGAGGCTTCCTACCCTTAATGAAAGTCTGAAGCCCCAACTGAACCTTTTGTTTGCATTTGAAGAGCGGCTTGCTCAGTTTCTCCAGATAGAGCTGTTTAAATCCCTTGACTCCTGGGGAAACTAGAGACCAACAATTGCCCTGTGAGAGCACCAGCCCATGCAGCTGCTGCTGATTGTTAGCTCTGCTCCTGGTGATAAGAGCGACATAAATAACAACTCACTAAAATGGAGGAGTGATTTGCTTTAACTACTTCATCACCTGCTGTTACTAATTAAGGGTTTAGCCTGCTGCAGATTGCAAATGGAAATCCAGTGTTTTAAACATGGTGGAAACTGGAGTGCCCTGTGTGATGTTATGATTTAGAAATCAAACTGAGTGGATATAGACCAGAGGTGATGATTGTGTCGAAATTTAAAAACTGCCCACACCTCAAAGATCTATACCAAGGTGTTAGCAGTGTTTATCTCCAAATGGTGCAATTACAAATGCGCTTTATTTCCTCTTTAGGCTTTTTTTTTTAGTTTTCCAGTGTTTCTCAATGTATATTCATTGCTTTTGTTTAAAAAAAGAAAAAGATGCAGTAAGCAATCAAAAAAAAAAAATTTCCCATGTAATTAAGTCCCACCATCAGTCGAAGTTGTGATGCTCACAGGTGAAAATCTTGGATGTACTAAAAAAGGCAGTTTCCCAAAACATCATAGAAAGTTTTGTTTGTTTTCATTTTATTATTCCTATCAGTGGATTCTTCTCATTACCTGTGTTCATATTACACTGCCAACAAGATATTTTTAACTGCATGAATATTCAGATTTAAGTTGATTAGAAGCTATTCAGTTAATTCAAGTTACTTTAGGATAGTGGACTAGGGCAGTCTTCTAATTTGTTTGATTGTTAACATTCCACGTGTGCTATGGCACCAGTTTTTAGGACAGGGAAGGAAGCCTTTGGCAGGAGAGCACATCAGTTCTTTCCAGAGCTGCTTTATTTCATGCTCCTCTGTGAAGTGCCTTGCATCATGGCGCAGAACTGTAGACGTTTATGCAAAACGGCCTGTTAGTGGTGCTGTATGGCCTTATCCCTTTCTGGATCTTTCCTCTCATATCTCCCCCCCCCCAGTCCTAATGGCCTGCTCTTCAGAGCTTGCTCTTGACTTCTCTCCATAGTAGCTGAGAGATTCTGGGGAAATTAGCCACTGAGCCTCTGAAGGGAATCCTGCAGTCAGAAGCATCAGTGCTAGTAGGAAAGGGTTCAAGCTAGCTGCTGATTTCTGTTATTTAAGGCTTTTTTTTCTCCTCTTTGGGCCCTGTTTCCCCTTCTCCGTGGCTCGACATAATGAAAGAGCCATTTGATTTAGGGCAGTTTTCACCACTTGATGGGGACACATGTTCCCCCTCTAATTCCACTTCCTTCCTTCCCCATCCGATTGACTGGATGTTTTCTGTGTGCAGGCTTGGTATTATTTCAGAAAACATGGCCATAACTACCAAGTACAGGACATCGTACTAACGGGGTAACAGCTTTGGGATTTAAGTATTATCACCTTCCAGACGAGGATCACAGGGTCTTACACAAAGCCATTAGTAAGTATTTGGACTAGGCAACAGAACCTGGTGTGCCTCGAAAGCCTTTGCCCTCTGCCCACAGCATCCAGCTCTTGAAAAAGAATCAGTAGTAGCTTTGGTAGAACTGAGGCTTATACATGATTCTTCCTGTGCTCTGAAGACTGAAAGCTATATTTAGCAGCAGAAAAGAAGGATTAGAATGTCAGCCCCATGAAGGCAGGGACCTTGTCTGTCTGTTCACTTTGTATTCGCAACACAGCATCTGCCATGCAGCAGGGGCTCAATAATTCTCTCTAGGGAGAGAATAAATAGATAACAGTCATATTTAAGTGATGCAAAGTGGCAGGATGTTTTAAAGGAAAGAAAAAATAAACGTTGGTAGTAGAAACTTTTACAGGTTATTAATAGCCCAGTACACATTTGTTTATATGTATTACTTTAGTCCAATTATTAATAGCACTCTTTCCCTCTCAAAAGTATCTCAGTTTAGAAGATAAATGGTTACCTTGTCTGTAGTAGATAGCTTAGTTTTGAACATTCATAGGTTGCTTCAGTTAACCACGTTAATTAAAAAGCAAAACCATAATCACTCCTTTTATGGTCACTTGTTAATGACCATTACAGTTCTTGGCATTTGGTTCACAAAGGACTACCTTGGTATAGAAGAAGCCCTGTGCTACAGTGGAGATTCATAATCTGAGCTCAAAGGCATCGCAGTAGCTTTGAGTCCCACATTGCTCCTAAAGTGCTATTGGAGATGGAGGATGTTTTTAAAATGAAA
>PISX010001518.1:27160-193045 GCA_004024625.1 Mellivora capensis
ACTAGAGTGGGCTCACCTGGTGATGAATTAGGTATATACAGATCACCTGGGCGAGGTGAGCCCCTAGACTCTCCCAGCTCACCCCCACTTCATCCTGAAGAGAATGAACTGTATGTGGGACCTGAGTTCCTGGTGTTGGTAATTTCCAGAACTTTATAGTTGACCAGGAGAAGTAAAGGAATGGCAGTTCTGCCCAGGAAGGAAATAAACTAAAGTACTTGGCTTTCAGAGTATTGCCTTCCATTATTATTGACAGTGAGCTGGCCTCAGGCTCTCTGGTCTCCAGCCTTGCTTCCTCTGTCTTACCCACTCACACCAAGCCCACAGTTGTCCCTTCAAAGAAGCAGCCACTGGGGAGACTACTTGTACATGATGACTTCGTCCTTGATTCATATTTATGTCTGGATAACCAAGGATCTCCAGACATTAACAGAACTAGACACAAATGCAGACACTAGACACAACTATTCCAGAGACAGGTTATTAAGGGAATAGAAAAACCTTCTAAAATTCTGATTTGTATTCTCAGTGAGGGTATCACATCCTAAAAATAGCAAGTTATGAGGAATTACCAAGAAAGAAAAATCTTAGAAGTGAGCAATTCACATTAAATGAACTGAAATCATAAGAATCTTTGGAAGGACTGAAGAATGAGCTGGTGATATAAAAAATGAAGTTAAGGGACTCTCTTTGAGAAAAGCAGAGACATGAAGGATCAATTGTGGATGTCCCACATTTAGTGGAAGATTGCCAAGGAGGGATAAAGAGAGAGGGAATTGGGAAATGGAAGGAAACTTACAGAGCCAAAGTTCCACTGAGCGCCAAGTAGGATGAATAAGACTTATGCTCAGACACATCCTAGAAAACCATCAGAACTGATAGCATAAAGAGAAAAGCACAGACGGGAAAACAAAGCAGCTTATTCTTTTTATCAACAACTGGATGCTAGAAGAAAATGGATCAATAGCTTCAAGGTTCAGAGTCAAGGGATTTTTGACCTTGGAAGTATTTACCAGGTAAAACTAGCACTGAATTGTGGGCCCTAATGCCACTATTAAGTAACAGAAATAAGGGGTTTGACTCCTGAAGCCTTATAGAAACAGCAAGAGGGAAAAAGGGAAATCCAATCAGCCTAACAGAAGGCATGGGAAAAAAACATAATTACTGTGGATGGGAAACGTGAAATAACCAATGAAGGGAATAAGACCATTTCACATTGTTATAAAAGTTTTACAACTGATATTATATGATAATAGTTAATGTACATTAGTTAATGCATTAATGTAATTAATTAAATTCCTACATTAAAACTAAAATCACAGATTATGGAAAGAAACCTAAAAATTCAGATATATACTATTTACAGAATTCACACAAAATTAAAATGATATAGAAAGGCTCAAAATAAAGAGATATGAAAAACAACTATATACTAGAAAAAAAATTTCAAGCAAAAAGCATTAAAAAGGACGAAGAAGTATATTTCAAATATATAGTTTTCTGCCCATAAAATTATCAATGTATGATCTATATACTTAAAATATGTTATATAAACATTTAGGTTATTATATAATATATAAAATATAATTATGTTTTTATATGAATATGTATAATTATCATGAACCTCTATATACCTAACCCAAAATTAGATACAGTCTGTAGTCGGAGAAATTTATAAATTCACAAACTATAATTAGGAAAGATTTTACCACATCTTATAAACTGAAAGATCAAGTAGACTTAAAGTAAGAAACAATAAGTTCTGTCTAAATAATAAAGAATATGTGCCCAGCTCCTATGTGCCCAGCAGAAAATACATATTATTTTCAAGTATCCATGGAACGTTAACAAAAACTGTATTACACCACAAAGAAAATACCAACATATTCTAAGAAGAAGTTATGTAGGATACAATGCACTGAAATAAGAAATGACCAACTAGTCAATAGCCAAAAAAATTAAAAACCAAAACCAAAAACACCATACTGTTGAAATTTGAAAACAGTTCAGATAGGTGTTTAATGGAACTCTGAGGTTAAAATGGAAGTATAAAGTGCAATTACAAACAAACAATTAATGAACATAGACACAATATATATCAAAATCTTTGGGGGACAACAGAGTGCCACTTGGAGGACTGTGTCATCCAAAAGCACTTTTGGCAGTGATGACAGTGTTCTATAATCATGCTGTCTGATACAGCAGCCACTTGCCATATGTGGATATTGAGCACTTGAAATGAGGCTAGTGCAACTGAAGTGAATTTCAAAATTTAATTGTAGTTAACATAAATTTAAATAGCCACATGTGGCTATCAGGGTGGACCACACAGTTATAGCCTCTGATAAAGCATCACCAAGGAAAAGAAGATAAAAAATTTAATTATATATTATCCTCCAGTTAGAAAGCAATAATAACAATGTACATAATAAATATTATATACATTTAAAAACTAATACATTTAAAATAGAATAAAATGGATATATATATATATATATATATATATATATAAACATAATTCACTTAAGGTAGAAAATCTAAATTTACTGGTAGTCATTAAGGTACTGTAAAAGGTACTCTAAAATCCATCTCTGTAAATGGCTTCAGGCCCAGATTCTGCAGACATGTTTATCTAAAATTTAAGAAGCAGATAATTCTATTTTATAAAATATTCAAGACCATAGAACAATATTGAAACTTTCTGTTTCATTCTTCAAAGCTGGCATAACCCTGAGATACCCAAACCAGATAAGACAATACAATAAAACAAAATTGTATCCAGTTTTACTTATGAACATACATGGAAAAATCTAAAATAATATGAATGAAATTAGTCTATACTTTATAGGTTTATCCCAGCAAGGGAATTATGGCTTGACATTAGGAAATCTATTAATGTAATTCACTACCTAACAATATAGAATAAAGGAAAAAAAAGTATAATTATGTTGATCCTAAAAGGCATTTGGTAAATTTCAGCACCTCTTTCTGATTTAAAATTCTTAGCTTCCAAATAGAAACTTCTTTAATTTAGTAGACGATATGGACCAGAAACTTTCTGTATCATATTTAGTGGCAAAAACATTGAATTATTTCCACTAAACTCAGAAACAAAACAAGAATGCCTAGTGTCACTCCTATTATTCACCATTGTTTTGGATGGTCTAGCCAGTGCTTTAAGATCAATGAATAAAAGCATAAATTCTGGATATAGGGACAAATGTGTCATTTTTATTTTATTTTTAGAGAGAGAGTGTATGTGCATACTCCCAATTGGAGGGTGAGAGAGGGGCAGAGAAAGAGGAGAGAGGGAATCTCAAGCAGGCTCCTTGCCCACTCAGAGCCTGTCATGGGACTCAGTCTTATGACCCTGAGATCATGACCTGAGCCAAAATCAAGAGTCTGACCATTAACCACCTGAGCCACCCAGGCACCCCCCCAAAATGTCATTTTTGAAGGCAATATGATTATATATCTAGAAAATTCAGAAGAATCAACTAAAACATTGGAACCAAAGAGAGAGTACCATAAAGTTCTTGAAGCAAATTCTTCATACAGAAATTAGTAGCAGTCTCTGTGTTAGTAGTAATCAATTAGAAAATACAGAGAGTGAGAAAATCTATCCCCTTTACAATGACTCCAGAACTTTGAAATATCTAGGACCAAACATGAGAACATGTGTAGAATCCATATGAAGGTAACATTTAAAAAGGCCTGAGGAAGGCACCTGGATGGCTCAGCGGGTTGGGCCTTTGCCTTCCGCTCCGGCCGTAGTCTCAGGGTCCTGGGATCGAGCATTGGGCTCTCTGCTCAGCAGGGAGCCTGCCTCCTCCTCTCTCTCTCTCTCTCTATCTGCCTGCCTCTCTGCCTACTTGTGATCTCTGTCTGTCAAATAAATAAAAAAGGCCTGAGGAATTGTTGAACTACTGTGAGAAAAGCAACTCACTTTTAAAAATATAATAACCCCTTTGTGGAAAAAAAAAAAAGGTGTATATATAAAATTATCTGGAAGGATATAGACCAAACTGTTGACAGTAGTTGCTTCTGAGGAGGGGATTAAATGAGTAAATGAAGATACACTTTTTTTTTTTTTTTTCACAGAAGAAGGAAGAAAATTAGAAGGCAGATAGAAATGGGAAGTGCCAAAGTTTTGCTTACTTTGAACTTGACTAGTTTCTTGCACCTCAGGTCTTCCTTCCACCCACCCCTGGGAAACCAGGCTGAAAGGGAGTGGAACCCCCATGGTGGAACAGCCTTCCCAGCATCCTGCCTTGCAGATTTGTGTCGTTGGCAAGCTGCCTTTCTCTTCATAGGTGTTACCAACTCTTGGACCCACTTCTTTAGGCTTCAAGTCTGGTCAGCTCCCAAATCTGTTTTCTCACATGGACCTGTCTGTGGCCTACCATTTCCAACTGTCTCCTGACTGTTTGCATTAATTCAAGCATCCCCGTTCTTTGACAGTTTTAGTGGATTGTGTTCAATAACTGTAGAGAAGAAAATGTGAAGATGGAAATTATATTTTTTTCTAACTGAATATGTTTGAAAATAATCCCAAAAGGAAAGAAAGATGCTTTTTTGGCCCCAAAATATTGGGTTTTGAATAGCATGTGTATTCCATTTAAAGAAAATACTATGCATGTCTCTTGGAATTTAGGAATTTGGAGCTTACTGTGTTTTCTGGAATGTATGTTTCATCAAAATAAATGATTTGGGAGAGCCACCAGTTTGTTTTTCTCACTAGTAAACAGATTTTTGAGCAGGATGAGTGATTGGGAAACTGGGCCTTATATCTGTTGTTCCTAGGATGAGAAAGAAACCCGTGTGAAAACCATAGTAGAATACCATTTGTATGCAAAAATATTTTAAAAATAGCATGACCTTCAGATCCATTCATGACCCAGGTACTGAAGGCAAGAAATTAATAGTTCCTGTCCCTGAGATGCTTCTAGTGGACCATTCAGTCTACTTGTAGAGTCGGTCATTGTGTTATTTATCACCTTTATTTATTATATCCTCTTGTACATGACATTTTCTCTATGCTCAAATGTTAATTATGTGGTACTTCTGCCTTTTTCCTTCTCTTTCAGGCAAAAATAGACCTCTTGTTAGTTGGAGACCTCACTGTTCAGTACCTGGCAGATATTGCACAGAAATCCTTTTCAAATATTGCAAAAGTTACCATAACCATCAGGGATGTGGGGCAGGCAGCCGCACTGCTGAAGGACCGCCCATTTGACATGGTTTTCCTGAAGATGACTTCTTTGCCAACAGCCGAGTTGCTGGGAGCTATCAAATTAATTAGGTGAAGTTCAAAAACCTTGACTCTATACCTTTATAATAGTTTTTATTAAAACCCATTTCTAGTACAGAAAAAAACACAAACTTTAGAAGATGGTACTATGTAGGCTCTAATTTTTAAAATGAGAGATATTTTCATGGGCAGAATAGGTATACATATTATTGTTTTTGCCAGTTTGACATGCTATTATAAGAATTATCATTTTAATTTGAAAAGTAATAGATGTGGGTGAGAATGTGAGAATTAATTGGTCATAGAAATTTATTTGGTATATAGTACTTTAATCCCACAGCTACTCTCCTTTTTAATAACTATGTCACTTAAAATGGCACATATTTTCAGAGTTCATTAATTGTGATGGCAGATACTAAAGCAGGGGGGCACTCTCAGTTCTATGTCATGTTAACAATGGACTAAAATTATCTTTTTCAAAGATGTCCTAACATGGAAGAGCCTCGAGGCTCTCCGGATCCGTCCAGTCCAGATCGATATCACATCCAATATTTTTGCTTCATCTTGTAGCTCCGTAGACATTCTGCTTCTGTTTGACCCACTCTACTCTAGAGGTCTGGAGTCTGGTGGTGGGAAAGTTAGGTGCTTTCTTGCCTGACTACATAGGATTTTGAGCCATTTTTGATTTTTTTTTTTTTTTTTTTTATGAGAGAGAGAGATTGAGAGGTGGGGTGGGGCGGAGGGAGAGAATCTTAAGCAGGCTCCACACTCAGCTTGGAGCCTGATATGGGGCCTGATCTCACAACCCTGAGATCATAACCTGAGCCAAAATCAAGAGTTGGATGCTCAACCAACTGAGCCACCCGGGTGCCCTCCATTTTGGATGTTTTTAAACAAGGTTAGGTCAAAACGAATTTCTTCCCTGTCTATGAGAAGATTTGAGAGAGCGAGTATAATCACAGATGATATCAGAATATTGAAGGACTTGTAATAATTACAGGATAGACCTTTCTGTCAGAGACAATGTTGTCATCCCTGAATAACAGGGAGCAAGCCTGTTATGTTAGGGGCCAAGGAAAGTTGAAATGGGAAGAAGCCAAATCGACGAGTTCCTTGTTAAAAAAGAGAGACAGATGCAGCTCCAGAGGTTTCTTAGAACTGGTGAGCCTTTGCATTTCTTTTGGCTTTCCACTGGGAATATGCACTCTAGACAAATCAGGCAAACTACCTCAAAGTGGATATCATTTCCAAGATATGTTGTGAACTTTCTTCTGAAGATACGCCTCTTTTATTACATACCTTTAAAAAACGACTCCTATGAATAGAGTTCCCCTGGCTGGGACTTCATCATAATATTGCATTTATTGTATTTCAACACTTTTACAACAGTGTTATGAGGAAGGTAGAGCAGGGTTTTGTCATCCCTACATGACAGACGATGAAGGGTGAAGGGATTTGCCTAAGGCCACATGACTTACTTTTACAAAACTCAAACTAGAACTCTTTTCTCTTCATGTTCTTTGTAAAAGTCTGTAATTACTTGGCTTCTGTGCTGAAGCCCCTTATTTCACACCTCTGAGGTTCAATGTATGCCACACTTCGTACAAACATACTTACCATTTTGGAAGAGTACTGGACAAATTAGTGTGGCTAATCTCTCTCTTCATTTCAAGAGTAGGAGCCTAGCCAGGTCCCTCTGACTGTATTAAAGGCTTTGTATTTGCTAGCATTGAAGCTACATTTTGAACAGGAATAAGATTATGGTTCTATTTAAGAACAAGTCTTATGTCTAGTTGCAAATATTAAAAGCTAGAAGGTTAGAGGAGAGAACTCCCCATCTGATACTCACTCACCTGTGTGGGTTCTCCCCACTGGTGGTTTCTTTGCTCTGAATAACACAGCTGACGACTTTTCCGCAGGGAAAAGAAGGTAGACGAAGGTACTAAATATACAGAAATGCATAGGGTAGTTCTGTCTTGCTATAAAAACATTTGTTTCAAAAGAAAAAGAGGATCATTTGAAAACACCTGGATATGTTTTTCTTGTCTCTTGTTCTGCTAATACCTAGTATATAGTATAGTACCCAGTACCTAGCTGGGGTATGAGGGAACGACTGTGTGGGTGTGTTGGAGAAATGCCATTCAGTGCAGACATTGCCTTCTAGCTTTTGCCTTCCTCCCTAGAAAAGGGATAGTTTTCTTTGTGGAATCTTTGCCTTTCGCAATGCTAGCTTCAGAGGTTTAGGATGTCTCTGGAATTCCCTTTCTTGCCCTCAAAACTGTTATGAGTTTATGACTTACGAATTATTTAAACTCTTATGGGATTATACATGTTTGTATTTTTGTTTCTATTTTTGAGCCTGTGGTTTTTCTTAGAGTAATGAGTCCTATAAACTTACTGCCCCATTTGTAAGGCATTTAAACCTTCATCATTCCTAAAGCACTGTATCTTTTGAGTTGGAGCTGACATTTAATGTGCAAACCAGAATGAAACTTCTTGTTTAGCTTTTCTTTTGCTGTGTTTTAGATTTTTCCTTCTTACATCCTTGTTGCTTTGTAATGTCTCAAAATCTGGGTGAGTTCTGCAAAATCAACAACTGTTTATGTTCTCTCTCTAGGTATTTTATACATTCCACCAGTTAGTAAGAAGCTTAATGTAGAGTAGAAATGTCCCCATTTATTTGCAGTATGAGAGCCCATAATCACAAATCTATATATTTATAATACATATGGATTTCTACTGAAGATAAGAATAAAGTATATAGCCTGTTAGCTATAACATTAGGCTTTTTTTTTTTAGAATAAAATGTAAGCAGCCTATTTAAGATGTTTAAATTTATGCTTATATAAGAACTATGTTTTCAGTTTGGAACTAATCAATGATCAATTTTAATCATTCATAAAAACATTGGTAATTTACAGACTGACATTCTCAAGAATTATGGCACATCTTAGGGGAGCCTGGGTGACTCTGTTGGTTAAGCATTTGCCTTTCCTCAGGTCATGATTCCAGCATCCTATGTTGGGCTCCCTGCTCAGTGGGAAGCCTGCTTTTCCCTCTTCCTCTGCCCCTCCCCCTGCAATCTGTCTGACTCACTCCCTTCTCTCAAATAAGTAAATAAAATCTTAAAAAAAGAATTATGGCACATCTCAATTATAGGTTAATGATCTTAATAGTATGCCCCAATTTGATTTCATTTTATGAATACATTGTTATTGAGGCAGATGAACTCAAATACTACCCACTGATAAAATGTTTTAAGAGTCTTAGGGTTCATATGTTTGGCTTCAGACTTCCAAATTGAACCTCACTCAAAAAGCAGACACTTGATAATTCAAATACATCCTTATCTTCCAAAGCCAGGTATGGAAAATTAAAATATGTTTTAAACTCATCGACAATGTATGGATCCCGTTTGAAATCGTGATTTTTCCATTCCATGAAATGTCTCTGCAGTTCTTAGAATTCTGTGCTTGTGAGCTCTGAGTAGTTCAGCAGTAGCAAAGGAATGCAGAATGTGGTTCCATCTGTTCTGGCTACAAATCAAGTTTGGATCTGATTTTATTTTTCCCATGTAGTTTCAGTTGTCTGATCAGTTAACTTATTACATATTACTTCACTAAGAAAACCTAATCTTGTGAGCCACAGGGATCTATCTAACAAGCTGTCCGTTTGTGTCCCCAATTCCAAAGCATCTTTGACTTGACAGTACAACTCAGTAAATCTTACTACTTAGTTGGTGTGACCCAGTCCCTGAATGCTTGATGATAAAATAACAACAACATATCAAAATAGTTTTGCTAAAAATATAATTCTATAAATTGACAGTTGAGTGTAAATGTGGTGACCCTGACTTAGGTTCACGGCAAGAGCTCTTCTGAAGAATAACGTAATGGGAACAGAGCAAACCAACCATCACTATCAACCAGAATAAACCCTCAGAGCTCAACTAGATTTTATCACAGGTGCCCTATTAGGAGCAAGGGAAATTAACGTTTTCACATGTAAAGCTCTCAATGTTCTCATTGAAAATGGTTGTTTTAATTAAGTCATTAGCGAAGAACATTATTTGTTACAAGTCCCAAATAGGCCAGCCAGGTTAGTTTGGCTCCAGTTGGCCCACAGATGGCATAATGGATAACTGTACTCAAGAAGGCTACCACACAAAAGTGACACTGGCTTTTGTCCCTTGAAGTCCTTGTACTCTAGAAGTTTCCCCTGGCTTCACAGGGACTTATAAGACACCACTGGTCCTTTTATTATATGGTAGATTTCCGAGGCCAGGGCTTTCTTGAGGTTCTTTAATTAGCTGTGTGTATGACTCAGCTCAAGTCACTTTTTATGTGACCTTTTTTATTTTTTTCCGCTACCAGGGGCCAGACCTGGGCACAGAGGCAAGATTGTGGATCCGTACTGCTGCGGTTTGAGCTTATTTCTCCAGCTCCAGAGATACCAAAGACAGACATAGGCAGGGACACTAGAATATCAACATCCAGTCTTGTCTGTAGAGTATGGTCTCGGGAACCGTGTCAACATTTAAATGGTGTGTTGTGTGGAACATGAGGGTAAATGAACTGTCCCCCAATGAATTGCAAATTTTTAAAACCCAAGAGATTTCAACTGAGAAGGTACTCGTAAGGCCTCAAAACCTGCAATTTGATTTTGGTATGTGGAAGAAGTGCTGTTAATTGGGGTGGATGAAAGAGATTTTTGCTTTATTTCTGTGTTGCTTAGTTTTAAGGAACATTCATTCATTAAGAAGAGGATTTTTTTTTTCTTTTTGTGATCCTGGAAACCCTTAGCTTATTGATCTGTAGAGAATGTGAATGAGCAGCTGAGCTCCAGACCAGGGTGTTGGATTCTGGGAATTCTCTTGGTTCGTGGAGCTCCTGTACAGCATCACAATTAGGGTTTCACTGGCAAGAGAAGTGTTGGGGTTGGTAATTGATTCTGTGCTAATGACAAAAATCCAGGAATTCCAACTCTGTCTGATGTAAAGCTTGAAATTTGAAAGTCATCGTGAGGGCATATAAATTCACTATCCAAGTCTAATATACTTTTGTGCTGGTAATGTCAATTTGTAAAATTAAAAAACAGAATATTTCTAAAAGCAAAGAATCTGTTTTATTTAAAATTCTCTAATTCTAGAGTGTTTTAGCTTATAATTTCTCTTTGTGAATCAGCAAAATATTTTTTATTTCAGAAGTTGAGCTAGACGACCTTGTAGGTTTCTTTCTGTGGTCCTATTTATTCAGTCCATTTTTCCTTTCCACTTCTGTTTCCCCATCTCATTATCATGCCTCCATCATATCCCACTTAAAATTATACATGAAATGCTTACATCATGGCAGGTGACATTCTTATCTCCCTCCATGCCACCATGCCCTCCCACACCAGTAAGCTAATGTGCCTTTCTTACCTCCACGTCTGGTCTGCCAGTCAGTCCTAGGCTCTCTCCCGCATATGCTTGGTCGTACTTCTGCCTGAGCTGCTCATTTCCTCATAGAAATGTACATTCTCTCTTTTCTTCTCTTTTAGCCCAAACTCCTCAGAATTCATACAGCAGAATCAAGCCTGAAGAAATCTCAGTTGTGTGCATGTCATATGTTAGCACTGTCCTGCTTGTTTGAAGTAATTAGTAAATATTCTGAATTATTTGATTTTTTTTTTAAAGAAAGTTCTCCGGTATGTCTACTTTACCATCAGTTCTTGGCTGTGTACTTGGAATATGGTCTCCCAGATCTACCCCGTGCTGTCATCCTCCGTCCACCACATCATAGAGTGGTCTTTCTAAAATGCAAATATAATCATGTTAATAGCTTAATAGCTTCCCATTGTCCATTTTAAGAAAATACCAAATCTTTAATTGAGCCTAAAGGTCTACATACCTTCTCTGGTCTTATGTGTCTCTCCCTTAGAGACTCTGTACCATCTTGGACTTGTTTGACTTTCTCTATATTCCGGGGCCTTTTGCCAGGGCCTATTCTGTTTGTCCAGAAAGTAGTTTACTGCTTATCTGCTTCTGACCCCCGCACCACCCAGTTCTACCTTGTGTAAGGCTAGCTCCTAATCAGCCACAGAGGCATTTCTGCCTGGAAGCCTGAGGCTGCAGAGTGGGGTAGTTCCCAGGTATGTCCTTCTGCTGGCCTCTGTGACTTTTCTTCACAACACCAGGTACATATTTGGCTACTTAATTAATTATCTACAGTGGTTTGTTCAGCATCTGACCCTCTCAAGAAACTGTTCACTCCATGAGAGCAGAGACCTTGTTTTCCTGTCCATGGTATTCCCTAGAGCCTAGCACAAGTCTGGCACTTAGTGGGTTCTCATAGTATATGACTCATATATATAAATTATGTATACAGTTGACCCTTAAACAGCATGAGGGATGGGGGTACCAATTTCTTGCATCGTTGAAAATCCATGTATAACTTTTTTACAGAGGGTATTTTTTTATTGTGTTGAAATCCCATAACCCAAGTGTTACCATCTTGTCCATTTTTTAGTGTTCAGTTCAGTAGTGTTACATGTATTCACATTGTTGTGACCTGTCCCTCCAGAACTTCTTCATCTTGCAAATCAGAAACTCTATTCCTATTAAACAACCTCCCTTTACCCCTCTCTGCATCTCATGATAACCACTATTTTAATTTCTGTTTCTATGAATTTGACTACTTGAGATATAAGTAGAATCATATAGTACTTACTTTTTTGTGACTGGCCTATTTCACTTAACATAACGTCTTCAAGGCTTATCCATATTATAGCATTTAACATCTTTTCCTTTTTAAAGACTGGATAATATATTCCATTGTATGCATATAACACTGTGATCGTTAATTGGGCCATGGGTACTCAGATATTTGGCCAAACATTCCACGGGATGTATCTGTAAGGATGTTTCTGGAATATTTTCATATCATGTTCACAGCAGCACTATTCTCAATAGCCAAGAGGGAGAAGGAACCCAAATGTCCACAGACAGATGAATGGATAAACAGTGTGGCTATATTAATCAGATTGGATTCTCAACAAACAGAACCAATAGGATGGCGAGCTATCTATCGATCTATCATCTATCTGTCCATGTACCTAGAGATAAAGGAGGAGAGAAGTTGATTTATTTTAAGGAAGTGGCTCATGACATTATTGAAGCCAAGAAGTCCCAAGATCTGTAGTTGGCAAACCAGAGATCCAGGAGAGCCAATGTGTAGTCATTCAGAATGCAAAGGCTGGCAGGCTCACCACCCAAGAATAGCCGGTACTTTGGTCTGAGTCTGAAGGCTGGAAAAGGCCAATGTCTCAGCTCTGGAGTCAGGCTAGAGGAGTGCCTTCTTACTCAGACTTTTTGTTCTATTTGGGTCTTCAATTAATTAGGTGAAACCCACCCACTTTAGGAACATCACTCTGCTTTATTCAGTCTATCTCAATATAAGTGTGGTTCTCATCCATGTGTAACTTTTGACTACCTCCAAAAACTGAACTAATTACTTGCTGTTGAACTGAAGCCCTGCTGATAATTTGGAACAATCAATTAATGCCTTTTTTGGATTTTATATGTATTATATGCTGTATTCTCAGAATAAAGTAAAGCTAGAGAAAAGAAAATGTTATTAAGAAAATCATAAGGAGGAACGCCTGGGTGGCTCAGTGGGTTAAAGCCTCTGCCTTCGGCTCAGGTCATGATCCCGGAGTCCTGGGATCAAGCCCCACATCCGGCTTTCTGCTCAGCAGGGAGGCTGCTTCCCCATCTCTCTCTGCCTGCCTCTCTGCCTACTTGTGATCTCTCTCTGTCAAATAAATAAATAAAATCTTAAAAAAAAATCATAAGGAAAAGAAAATATACCCACTACTGTCCTATATTATATTTATTAAAAAATTTACATATAAGTGGACCCACATAATTCAAACCCTTGTTGTTCAAGGATCAACCGTAATGTGACTTGGAGCATAGAATTGTGTGTCTTTACTTTCAATGCATATATGATAACCTAACAATATTGTTTAGTGAGGGTTCTTCCACGTCCTGTCTCAAGGAATAAATAATAACCATGCCTAACCACATACTGATATAATAAATGATGCTTTAAGCATTAGAGAATAGTTATTTTTTCTTAGGCAGTTGAGCAGTTCTCTTTAAAGCCTCATTCACAGTAATAGTCTCCTTAGAAAATAATTTCCTTCTAGCTAATGCCAATGCTCAATATCCATTAAATTATTAGAATTTCCAACTTACTGATCTCCTCAGAAATGCCACATTTCTGTTTTATTTGTTTATTTTTTACTTTAATCATATAAAAGTAGAGAGAACAGTATAATGAACTTACCTGTACCCATAATGCAACTTCAATAGTTACAAATACATGACCAATCTGGGTTCATCTCTGCCCCCAACTACCTTCCCACCCCTGTTTACTGGTGAATTATTTTAAAGCAAATCTAAGTACTTTCGTCCATAAGTACTTTAATAAATACCTCTAAAAGATAAGGACTCTTCTAAAAAAACCCACAATAACAATATCACACCTCTAAATTAATAACAGTTCTTTAAGTTACCAAATACCAGTGTTCAAATTTTTCTGCTTATCTTATAATTTAATTTTAATTTTTTATTTATTCATTTTTTAAAGCTTTTATCTATTTAAGTAATCTTTATACCCAATATCGGATTTGAAACGAGACTCCAAGATCAAGAGTCACATGTTCCAATGAGCCAGCTACTGCCCCATCTTTTGTTTTTTTTAACTGTTAGTTTATACAAATCAAGATTAAATTTTCCCTTTCCTCTGTTTTAATTTCTTTGTTTCTTACTCTTTATATATATTTTTAAAAGGGGTCATTTGTCTTACAGAATTTTTCACACACTGGATTTTGCTGATTTCATCCCCACAGCATTCTTTAAAATATTTCTCTTTTCCTTAAATTTCTTGTAAAATGGTGGTTAGGTCAAGAATCTGGATATGATTTAGGCTCTTTTTTTTTAAAGCAAGAATAGAAATGGTCCAGCCCTTCACACATCACTGATGGAGATGCTGCTTTTACTAAATTTCTATATTAATGCCACCATTTTAAGTTCTACAGAAATAAAGGAAACCACTCTAGTCTGGTTCTTAGTAAGGTAAAATACTGAATCCCAATTTTTTAAATGATGGTTTTGGTTCATGTTGACATTTTTCCCCTCAGATTTGGCAAGGAGAAAAATACACATTTGCTGTTTGTTTTTATCACCCCTGAAAATTTTAAAGGTATGTGCCTGCTGGACATAATATTTGTTTTTTCTCAAAATAGAAATCATAAGGTCAATATTTAAAACAAAAACTCTTAGGTTGTGTTTCAGGGCACAGAGCTGACATTACTCTAAGTGAACCAGTGACCATCGAGAAAATGAATATTGTGGTAAAGTACTGGAAAACCTATTTCTCAAATACGGGTGAGTGAAAACTAAATATCCAAAGGTTTGAAAAGTTCTAATTAGATCTACAAAAGCTACACTTAAACATTTTCAAGTTGGTTTTCCACTTATGCTTTTTATTTGCTAAGGATTAACTATTTACTGCTAAGGATATACTATTTACTGTAAAGCACATGCAATCCCTATTAATCATAGTCTAAAGGGAAGATGTGTAAATAAAATAAAAGGAAACTTACGTTGTCTACCTGTGAAGAAAAAATTTACATCTTCCAAAGTTGAAAATGTGTTGCCCAAGGTCAAACACAGTGCTGTGGCAGGCACAGCGTTTTTCTTTTTAGTGCCCTAGTTGCTACCATCATTTCTTACTCTTTAAAATGGAATTAATCATATCATTGTATGAGTGTCTAAAAGCCAAGGCCACTAACCTTGAATTGTATCACACTTTCTGCTTTGCAAAACACTTGCTCATAGATTAGTTTATTTCTTTAAGTTAATAGGGTGGTTATCCTTTCTGTTTTAGATTTTTAAGTACAGATAATTGGCATCAATGCTTCAATTAGACCTCTCATTTCTAAACTCTTCACCTACATTGTATTATGTGTATCACCAGCATCTAAACACTTAAGCTGATTAAATTCACTTTAATTTGGCTTCTAAAAGGACAGACTCCAATTTCTGAAATTAAATTCTACTGGAGTCATTGTTGTTCAATGACTGTGCTTTTCCTAGGCCTGGGATACTAGGTAGGAATTTTTTTTTAAATTAAGATGATGTATTTCTTAATATGGGCCTGAAAAACACTTTCGGGATTATCCTGTATAAACTCCTGTTTCAGATGGTGTAGGACTCAGTATATCCCTCCTTTCTTCTTCCTCCCTTCCTTCCTCCCTCCTTCCTTTCTTTTTTTCTAACATTCAGCGAAGATTAGTGAGCCTGTTCTGTAACATTCCAATGGCTCCCAGTCTCTGCAGCCTCAGAGTTCTTCCTGAAAATGGCTAACTGGTGACCCAAATCCTCTTTGCAACCTCTTATCCGGCTCTCAGTGGAAATAGAGCAGCTGCTCATCACCACCTGTCTAGCACCCTCCCTATTGACGTGGTCATAACCACGTCTGCTTCTGGTCGTCTCGTCTTTGCTCTGAGGATGAGCAGCTGCAAAAAAAAAAAAAAAGAAAGAAAGAAAGAAAGAAAGGAAGGAAGGAAACATCAGATGTTATAATTTGACAATACAGCTGCTTACTGTAGACTCAAACATATTTTCTTTCTCTGACATTTACCTATAAATAAGAACTTAATAAATAAACTCAGTTGAGTGTGTTTTAAGCACATCTATCACTAAGTTATTAGAATCTGGTTGAAAGAGGATGTCCTGGAGTGAATAGAATGTATATTTTCATTTTGTATTCTAACGAGGGTGGTTTCATGCTTTACAGACTAAAATCTAAATTGCTTTCTATTTAAAAAAATATTGCTTTGTAAAATCTATTGAATAAAAAGTGGCAACTACTTTTTGATGAGGATTTGTATGTATGATCAACATTGTCCCCACCAGTGATTTTTAGAATTAAAATTGTCCCCTCTTTAAAACTTTCAGCTAAGATTGAATATTCTGTGAAGCCTGAAGAACCAGGATTGCCCCTGCAGAAGTCCTGCAGTGAACAATTCGGAGATTTTTCCACTGATCTATTTGCTTGGTTAGTTTTTTTCACTTTTTCATAATAACAATGTTTCCTATATAACTTCTGGAGAACTTACTGATTATGGAATACTAGTTCATGTGCCAGGGATGATGCAAAAGGAAGAAGAGGTTGTGTGATAGAAGGAGGATGGGATGTTTTCTGTATTTCAGAGTCCTGAGCTGGGACTGTATGTATATATGGCACGGGGATTCACTTCAGTATAAGGAAGTGCTTCGTAACAATCATGGTTGACCACAGCCAACCAAAAGTGAATTGCGAGGTAGTAAGTTCCCCAACACTGGATGTGTTAGAGTCTGGTTATTGTTCATTAAAGTCAAATAGTAGCAGTGATATTCAAACTTTTTAGAAACAATACAATCATCTTCAAACAAAAACTTTACATATAACCTCAGTATTTAATCAGACAAGAGCAGTCTCAGATGTTACCCGTCTAACACTAAGCTTCTCCCTGACATCTTTTTTTGAACTCCTGAATCTATCTCCCCAATTGTTGAAAACAATACTTTTGAAAGGTCTATCTCTGTCCCCACCTCTCCCACCCCAAGATATTAGAACTGGTATTCAAATCTGCATTGGACAAGCAGTTGAACTGGGGTGAGACCTTTCTAATGCTAGAATTATCTGCTTATAAAAAATTCAATTTTTATGAATTTCTTTCATTCACTTTAAGCTATTTTCCAAGGAGATTTTAAGTAGCACATAGGGTTACAAGGAATTAACATAGCTGCTGGGGACATGGGTGATGATGGTGAGAATTTTGGGTCAGTCACTTCCGTGATTTGTAAAATGTGACCATCAACTATTTGTAGAAATGTGACCGTCTATTATTTTGAACAAGGAAAAGACTTGGCAACCAATAAGTGAGGGTAAACAGAGATGTGCTCACTTAAATGATGAGGAGATAGCAACAGGTTTCTTGATTTTAACCTGAAAGAAATTTATTGTATAATACCTTTTTTGGGATATGAGGTAGGGAAGGGTTTTGGAAGGCTTTGGAATTTTCTTGAATTACTTATAACTTCTTTTTAAACCCCCCTTGACTCAAATCTTTGTTTTTCCTCAGAATTCTACCACTACAAATAAAAGTAAATTTTCAAATCAAGCTATGTCCCTTGGGATAGAAGATATAGTATTAGTTTATAAGTTTCTTACATAAATATATGCCTTTTTCCTTAAGATTTTATTTATTTATTTGACAGACAGAGTTCACAAGCCAGTAGAGAGGCAGACAGAGAGAGAGGAAGGGAAGCAGGCTCCCCGCTGAGCAGAAAATCCCGATGTGGACCTCCATCACAGGATCCTGGGTTCATGCCCTGAGCCGAAGGCAGAGGCTTTAACCCACTGAGCCACCCAGGCGCCCTTATATTTAAAGATTTTATTTATTTATTTATTTAACAGAGATACAGTGAGAGAGGGAACACAAGCAGGGGGGAGTGGGAGAAGGAGAAGCAGGCTTCCCGATAAGCAGGAAGCCTGATGTGGGGCTTGATCCCAGAACCCTGGGATCATGTAAAAAGAATTAATCAAAATGCATGGAGGAGTTTTAGAGAAATGGTAGAACCAGAAGGTTTCTAAATGGAAGGAACTTGACCTCTGCTAATCAAGTTGGAATGGTGTAATGTGGCCCTTTAATCCTTTGTGTTGTTTTCCTATAATATATCTTTCAGTATAGTCATATAATTTTTGGTAGTCATAATCAACGAGGTCAGAATGTTTTAATCCTGCTTGTCTCTGTTATTCTTTATCTGTATATTTTAGAACTTTGATTAGTTATTGGACTTCTGATGATCTTGATCATAAATTCTTTAGAGTCCCTGAAATAAAATATTCTGCACCAAATATGTAAGGTAAAGTGCTTTGGTGTTTTCCGCACCTTTGCACGAAGCAAGGGACTTAGAGAAGCACCTTTGATTAGCGTATTGGTGCTTATTGTTTAATATTGCCTGGCAATTTTCCTCTTAAATCTATGACATAATTTTCTCTTGTTTCTAGCTCTGGATCTCTAAGAAATGACTTTGGGCTTGAATTAAAGGCTCCATTGCCAGATTTTGAAAAAAACAAAAAGATTTCTCTTCTTCATTCAAGCAAGGAAAAGCTAAGAAGGTGAATTATGGTACAGTCCGTTTTTAGTATTATTCCTTTCAAGGAAGAATTTACCTTCATGAATTGCGTAATTATTTGTAGTACTGTTAAAAGTCTCTGTGAAACTAGTAAATCTGACAACTAAACACATGCAACTCCTTCATTCCTTTTCATTCAGCAAATATCTGTGAGTATCTGACATGTGCCAAAAGATGATTATAGCACCAGATAAAAAAATTAATCCTTGCCCTTCAAGGTCTTAGTCTGGTGCTCAAACAGACTTCTGGATAGGCTATTACATAGAAAGTTATATTTTCATAAGTTCCATGATAGAAAAGAGCACATGGTAAGCACACTGGGAAAGTTACTTAAGACAACCTCTTTCAGGGGAGCAGGAAGGCTTTCTTGAGGAAATGATGCTAAACTGAGCTTTAAATGAAAAGTGACTATTTGGTTTAAAAGTCGGGAGGATGTTTCATGAGGCAGGAATAGCAGGTGCAGAGGCTGGCAGTATCAGAGAGTTCGGTGGATTTATGAACCTGCCAGTGTGCCCATGTACTGGGCTCTGATGGCACAAGTGGAAAGAGGCAAGAGACAAGAAGTAGGTAAGAGTCGTGCACATCACGTTAAAGAATTCGAATTTGAATCTGAAACTGTTGGGGAGGCACTGAAGGATTTTTACCAAGGAGGGGCGTGATAAGATTTGCACCTAGGGAAAAACAAAACCAAAAAGGATTTGCAACTGGAGTGAACACTAGCAGGATGTTAGAGAGTGAGTTGAATCTGGAAGTCTGTGGAATCTGTCAAAAGAAGTGATGAATCCTAACTATGGTTTTAGAAATGGGAGTAGGAAGAACAAACGCATTCCAGATATACTAAGCGGGTAGATTCAGTGGAAGCATGGGTGCGGGAGGAGTCAAGTGTAAATAGATATTGGGTCAACCAATTGCCTGGGAAGTCTAGTAGAATGGCAGGCTGGCAGTGGGAGGTGATTTTTGCTCTTGCTGGGTGCGAAAACCTCCTTTTTTTTTTACACAAAGCTGTCCAGTCAGGAGTTGGCCCTTAGGTTCTAGAGAAAGATCTAGGCCAGAAATACAGACTTAGAGCTCTCAGATATAGCATTTACTTAAAGCCATGGATGTAAGGATGGATACGATAACTTTGCAAAGCATATAGAGAAGAGATAAGTGGAAAAAAGAACCTTGGGAAAAATCTAAGGTATGGGAAGCAGAAAAGAAATCGGGGTAAAGAAAGATCAGGAAACCAAGAGCGACTGGAATTGAGACGAGGGAGAAGAGTTTCCTAAGGGAATGAGTGTTCAAGAGTATCACATGGCAGAGAGCAAGTAAGGGGAGAACAAGAAATTAACTATTCGTTTTTGACACAACCTAAAGATCATTGGTCTTGGTAAAAATAATTTCATTGGTATGGTTAAGGAAGAAACACCATTGTGGAATGATGGAAAATGAAAGGTGGGAGCATAAGTGAAAGGAAAGAGAAAATGAGGGTGTATGATATGTAAAAGGGGATCTAGAGTAAAATGAGAAATTTTGATAAGATTGAGCCAGACTTGAATATGTTTATATTTATATTCTGAAAGAAAATAGCTGGAAGAGAGCTAGAGGTCTTAAAGATACTCATGCTCTCATTATCAGTGTTGTAAGAAAAAATGGTGTATCTGTGGTATAAAAAATGAATCTGTGGTATAAATGAATCTGTGGTATAAAAAATTTGTTAGCTTGATACATGGTTTTATGAATTAACAATTTGAGTAGGGCTCAGTGGGCAATTCGTTTGCCTCTATAACATCAACTGGCGCCACTGGGGGTATTCAGCTAGTGGGTGGTCTAGTCAAGACAGTCCAAGACATTATGCCTGGAGGCTTTGCAGGGATGGTTGGAAGGCTAAGCCCACTGGGACTAGCAGTTGAAACTTCTCCAGCATGGTAGTCTCAGGGTTGTCAGGTTTCTTACATGGCAGCCCAGGGCTCCACCGTTCCAAGAGACAGGCAGAGGAAGCTGCCACTGTCTTAAGGCTGGGACCAGAAACAGGCTTGGTTCTATTTCTTCCATACGGTGTTGGTCACAGCAGTCACAGAATTATCCCGATCTAAGGGAAGGGCATATAGAACCTCACCTCTCAGTGGGAGGAATGTAAAATAATATTAATCCCCTAGAGCAGAAGAAGGGGGTTGGTGATAGACTTGGTATCCCTAAGTAGATAGAAGCTTATGGATTCTAGAACCAGGTAGAATATCTCTTCTACTGAAAATGGAGCTAAAGCTAAATGTGGATAAAGATGAATCTTTTAATGGGGGCCAGATAGGAAAACGACATTGAGTAATTTCTGCCAAATGGCCTCCATTTTCTGCTGAAGATCAATGGAAAGGTGGGTTTTGGCTTGGTGAGGTGGGCTGGTGGATGGGCTAGTTTGGTGCAAAAAACCCTCACTCACATGGTTGCTGCTTTGGCTGAATGAAAGCTTAGGTAGAGTCTGCTGGCTAGTGCTACCCCGTAGATTTCACTGATCTGCACTGATTAAGAAAAATACAGTGCAATAAGTATTTTTAAAGCTATATATTATGGAATTTATATTCTAAGATTTTGTTTTCCATATTTTATTTGGTGATATTAAATTTGTGATATTTCTAAATGATTGCAATGGAAGGATATTGGGAGATGCTACCTTTTTTATTTTTCATGTTGAGATCTAACAGTGAAAATCCTTTACTGGTCCTCCAAACTTCTGTGTTGTTTGTATTTTCTTCATTTTAATGGCTGATGAAAACTAAATGGTTGATGATCCACTCATCTACCAGACTAAAAAGATTCTTTGGAAGGAGTGTATACCCCTGTGGCATTATTTAAAGAACTAGAAATCTTTGTCCCCCACACCCCCAAAAAAGCTGTAACCAGAGTGCCCCATCTTCCCCTTTAGAGATTTGCTTGAAAGATACCAGAAAGTAAAGAATCCATCCCTAATTATTTTTTGCCTTTTCCTCCTCTTAACCCTTATGATGATGCCTGTGAATCTTAAAATGGATGCTTCTAGTCTGTTTCCTTTCCTCCTTCTCCCAGTCAGCTGCTTTACACACGCTTTTCTCTTGTCTTGCTCCCACCGGTGTTTTTGCAGCAAAAGGTAACATGATGTTGACTAAGGTTGAGGAGATAATGGTCCCAGCTGATGGTTTTGAATATTTGCATTTGGGAAGTTCTTTTTAAAACAAGTATAACAACCCTGTTTTCTTTATCAGAACAGACTAATAAAAATTAGCTACCTCATTCTAATATTCTTGGTGAAATCCCTTTTGTTATATGTGTTTTAAATACATTAAATATGTTTTCATCTTGTTAAGGTATACTTTTCAGAGTGATTCCGAACCATGGTTTTGTTTGTATGTCCATGAATCTGAAATAATGGTGGTTTAAAAATTGGGGGGATGTCTATTCACTTGGAAAGATGTGAAAGCGAGCTTTGCTATAGTCTCTCACAAATGAAGACTTTTCCAGGACTGAGCAAGTCTGAGGAATTCAAGGGAAGTAGAACAGGGAGTTTCCAGAGGGCCCCAAATCCGATCTGGCCAAAAGGCTTCCCTCTGTGAGTTTTCATTTGCTTGAGACACATTTGTGCAGAGGAGAGACCCAGGGACTTAGTTTGGACGAGATCTTTGGCCTCAGATCCCTTACAGCCATTGAGAATCACTCAACTAGATGAGAATGACTGAACTGGTTCTTTCCTGACTTATTTGGAATGGATCCTAACCAAGCTGACTGCAGGCTACTGTGATAGATGACAAAGACCAAACATGCCCTTTGACAGGTCCTTGTCTATTGCTGTTCCATACACAAAGGAAAAAAGAAAAAAGGCAGGACCATATGGAGTCTCTGGAGCCTGTTATCCTGTTTCTTTGAGCCAAGATCTTCAAAGTTTCACTAACCATTTCCTCCTCACTCTTCTCTTCTGTTTTCTTCTAGTTAAAAAAAATCATTGTATAATTAACATAAAGGAGATGCGTTGAAGTTAACCTACAATGAAATCTTCAGTGTATGTTTTTTTAAATCTATTTGGTTAAGTGCTCATCTTTTGTCTATCTTTCTACTGGGTTTTTCCTTACTGATTTTTAAAAATTCATTGTATATTCTGAATATATGAGCCTTTTGCCAAATATATACATTGCAAATACCATCTCTCAGACCATGTGTTGATATATATATGTGTGTGTGTGTGTGTGTATGTGTGTGTGTATTTTTGTTGTTGTTGTTGTTAATACATAAGACTTGAAAGAAATTCTGCTCCCAAGAGGTCACTTTGGGTTGTGTCTCACTCAAGGGATGAAATTTTAATCTCTTTGATCCATTATCACTTAAGGATACAGGTCTCCTATTTTCCATGCCTGTCCTAATCTCAAGTTCCTAATCTTGATGTGAAAGCCAGAAAGATTTGAGAAGCAATGAACAAGGCTAGATCTATAATGTTTGCTAATACACTCTCTAGTCTCAGGAATATTTGAAAATTTAGAATAGAGTTATACTTAATTGATACTAGAAGATTAAATTAGTGTCTGTAAGAGATAAGTTGCATGTGTTTAAGTGTATGGTTTGATGAGTTTTAAAGAGATGGTTTGTTACCCACTGTTCCCAAGAGGAGGGGGTATTATCATGCCATTCAGGGCTACGTAGGGAAGCACCAGTGTTGGTCACAAGGCAGACGAATGGATATACTCCTGTAAACCACAACATTTCCATTATATTAGAATGTTTCTTTGTGTATTAAGCATGTCTTTTTATTCTGATTTTTTAAAAAAGATTTACCCACTTATTTGACAGAGAGAAAGAACAAGAGAGAAAGCACTCAAGCAGGGGGAGCAGCAGGCAGAGAGAGGGAGAAGCAGGCTCCCTGCCAATTGGAGAGCCCAATGAGGGACTCAATCCTGGGACCCTGGGATCATGACCCAAGCCAAAGGCAGATGCTTAACTGACTGAACCACCCAGGTGGCCCTACTGATGGTTTGATATCGGGGAACTTATTGACTATGGGGAGATTGCCCATCCCACAGGTAGCTAGTTTCTAGAGATTGTAAATGACTTGCCAGCGAACATGCCTTGCATATGTGCAAACTGACCCATCCAGAGACCCCCTCCATCCCAGAGCCCACTGCAGTGATTCAAACTAGTCAGTCCTAAGCCTGCTTACCTACCTTGCCTGCTCCTTCTCTCAGAAACCACAATAAAGTCTCTTGCTCTTGTTTTCTTCTGACTCATTCTACCTCCGAACTGCCCCTGGTGCTTTCCTATGTGGCCCCGTGTGGTGTGAAGTGGCCCCGTGTGGTGTGAAGTGGCCCCTTTCTCTTGGGAACTGTGAGTAATAAACTGTCATTTCAATGGCAGCCATCTCCTGATCTGTTGGCCTCCCCGTACCTGAATAATAATAAAATCTGCATTTTAAATTACCTCATGCTCTTTCCTGGTCTATCCTCTGCTATTCCCTGGAGGCAGCTACTGTTCTGATTTCTGTCACTATAGATTTGTTTTGCTTCTTCTAGAACTTCTAGAACTTTATATTGAAACCCTCAATATGTACAGGTAGGTCTGGCTTCTTTCGGCCCAGCAGATGTTTTAAGATTCATTAACATTGTTGTGTACTTTAGTGGTTCGTTCCTTTTTACGGTGGAGGAACATTCCACTGTGTAAATACACCGCCCTTTGGTTATTCATTCCCTGGGTTTTATCTACTTAGAATAAAGCTATTGTGGGGGAGCCTGGCTCCTTCAATCAGTACAGCATGTGACTCTTGATCTCAGAGTCCTGTGCTTATTAAAAAAAGAAGAAGAAGAAGAAGAAAACTACCATCAACATTCTTTTATATATGTGTTTTGTGAACTTAGATTTCCATTTCTCTCAGAAATAGGGTTGTATACCACAGGATTGGTGTATGTTTCTCTTTTTTTTAGGAGACTTCCAAGCAGAAACCTAAAATAGTAGCACCATTTTGTACTCCCACCAGCAATATATGAAAGTACTAGTTGCTCCCTATCCTCATCAACATTTGGTATTGTTAGTCTTTTCCATTTCAGTCATTCTTGTGGTTGTGCAGTGTCATCTCACTGTGATTCTAAATTTGTATTTTCCTGATGATTAATGAGATCAAGCAGCTTTTTGTGTGCTTTCGGCCATTTGTGTATCTTTTTTTTATGAAGTCTGTTCAAATATTTTGCCCCATAAAAAACCTTTTGCTTACTTGTGTTTTCATTATTGAGTTGTAGGCGCTCTTTCGTATTCTGGATTCAAATCCTTTGTCAAACTTATGTCTTGGGATATTTTCTAGCCTGTGGATTACTGTTCACTTTTGTGAACTGTTACATCTTTTGATGAGCAGAAGCTTTTAAGAAACTTTGATGAAGTCCAATTTATCAATATTTAAAAATATGTACCATATTTTCTCTATCCTGTATTAGCAATCATTGCTAATGTTGCAATTACAAGTTGCAATAACATGTCCTTATGTTGTCTACAAGACATTTTAAAGTTTTAGTTTTTATGACTATCTTAAAAATTAATTTTTATGCACAGGATGAAGTGTTGAAATTGTTTTCTTTCAGATGAAGATTTTCAAAATTTTATTGAAAAAACTTTCCATTCTTTAGTGAATTGCTTTAGTACTTTCATAAAAATCAATTATCATATAACTATCAGTGTATTTCTAGATTCCCTGTTCCACTGATGTGCTTATCTATCTCTCCTCCTCCAGTATTACATGTAATGATTAATGTAGCTTTACTATTCTCAAAATCAGATAAAGTCCTCCAACTATGTTCTTCATTTTCTTTTTTTTTTAAATATTTTATTTATTTATTTGACAGACAGAGATCACAAGTAGTCAGACAGGCAGAGAGAGAGAGAGGCAAGCAGGCTCCCCGCTGAGCAGAGAGCCCGATGTAGGGCTCAATCCCAGGACCCTGGGCTCATGACCTGAGCTGAAGGCAGAGGCTTTAACCCACTGAGCCACCCAGGTGCCCCACTGTTCATTTTCAGGTTGCTTTGGATATTGAAGGTCCTTTGAATTTTCATGTAAATTTTAAAATAAGCTTGTCAATTTCTTCCTTTAACAAATCCTGCTAAGATATTGATTAGGATTGTGTTGAATCAATAGATCAGTTTGGGGAAAAATTGGTTTTGAACAGTATTGATTCTGGCAGTCCATCTATCCATTTTTAAAGGCCTTTATTTCTACAGTGTTTTGTAGTTGACTAAATTTATTTCTGAATGTCCACTTTTAAAAAATTTGCTGAAGGATTTTTTTATTCATATATCCAAAATTTTCATAACTAACATCAGAATTAAATTTATTTTGTAAATAAATATAGTTGACCTACTGTCCCATGACCTAGCTTTATCTATTAATCACTTCTAGTCATTTTTTGTGGATTTCTCACATACCTAATTATGTCACCTGTGAATAAAGACGTCTTTTTTCCCAATCTTTGTGGCTTTTATTTCTATTTCTTGCCTTAATACCCTGGCTAAGTTTACCAGTTTTTGTGTTTTTTTAATTAGTTGTGATGAAAGTGGCATCCTTGGGGCCCTGGGTAACTCAGTCATTAAGCAGCTGCTTTCGGCTCAGGTCATGATCCCAGGGTCCTGGGATCAAGCCCCTCTTCGGGCTCCCTGCTAGGCGGGAAGCCTGCTTCTTCCTCTTCCACTCCCCTTGCTTGTGTTCCTTCTCTCCCTGTGTCTTTCTCTGTCAAATAAATAAATAAAATCTTTGAAAAAAAAAAAAGTAGCATCCTTGCTTGTTTACAATATTACAGGGAAAGTGTGAAGTCTTTTACTGTTTCTTATGATATAGGTGCTTTTTTTTTTTGTAGGTGCTATTTTTATATATGCCTTTTATCAAGATTAACAAGAAAGTTTTCTTCTATTCCTATTTCAGGTTTTCATCATGAATGGATGTAAAATTTTGTCAGTGTGTTTTCATTATTTATTAAGATGATTATAGATGTTTTTTTTTTCTATTAATGTATTGGTTACATTGATTATTTTTAAATCCAATACTCTTTCTTGATATATTCTCTTATTGCTAGATTTGGTTTGCTGGTATTTCATTAACAATTTTTGTATCTGTGTTCATGAAGGTTATTGGACTCTGATTTTCTTATGTCTTTATTGAATTTTGGTATCAGGTAAATGCTGACCTCATATAATGAAATAGAAAGTCTTTCCTCTTCTGTTTTCTGGAAGAGTTGTGTGAGGTTGATGAGTTTAATAGAATTCAACAGTGAAATTATCTAGGCTTGGAATTTTCTCTTTGGGAAGTTTTAATTAAAAATTCAATTTCTTTACTAATTATAGGACTAGATTTTCTACTCAGTTGCTTTAATTTATGTCTTTTAAGAAACTTGTCTGTTTAACCCAAGGTGTTAAATGTATTGAATGACTTTTTGTTCATAATACTGTCCTATAATCCTTTTAATGTCTATGGGTCTCTGGTGATATTCCTTCTTTCATTTCTGGCACTGATAATGTGTGCTTGCTTGCTTTTTTTTCTTGATCAGTCTGACAAGGGGTTTATCAGTTTTACTGACTTTTTCCAGTGAACCAAATTTTTATTCATTTATTTTCTGTATTATTTGCCCATTTTATATTTTATTCCACTCTGTCATTTCCTTTTGTTCCCTATATTTTGCTCTTTTTTCTATTTTCTTAGGTAGAAATTGAAATCATTGATTTTAACCTTTTCTTCTTTGTTTTTAAAGATTTATTTATTTTAGAAAAAGAGAGAGAGTTGGGGGGGGGGTGGTTAGGGAGGGTCAGAGAAAGAGGAAGAGAGAGAAACCTCAGGCAGACACCCTGGTGAGTGCAGAGCCCAAAACAGTGCTCAATCCCACAATCCTGAGATCATGACCTGAGCTAAGATCAAGAGTCAGTCCCTTAACCAACTGAAAAAAAAAAGTTTCCAAAACATATATAAAAGAATATGTATGATAGGGCGCCTGGGTCGCTCAGTGGGTTAAAGCCTCTGCCTTTGGCTCAGGTCATGATCCTGGGGTCCTGGGATCGAGCCCCACATCGGGCTCTCTGCTCAGCGGGGAGCCTGCTTCCCTTCATCTCTCTCTGCCTGCCTCTCTGCCTATGTGATTTCTGTCTGTCAAATAAATAAATGAAATCTTTTTAAAAATTTTAAAAAAAGAATGTGTATGATAAATTTTATTCTAAGCCATTTTTATGCATATATCCAAAATTTTCTAACTCACTTTCTAACTAACATCTAGAATTAAATTTATTTAACCAACTGAGCCACCCAGGTGCCCATCTTTTCTCTTCTAATAAAAGTGTTTAAAACTATAAATTTCCACTTATAAAAGTTTTTTCTTATAAGTGCTTTAGCTG
This sequence comes from Mellivora capensis, assembly GCA_004024625.1. Taxonomy (NCBI): domain Eukaryota; kingdom Metazoa; phylum Chordata; class Mammalia; order Carnivora; family Mustelidae; genus Mellivora; species Mellivora capensis. The sequence continues at coordinate 54,991 of PISX010001518.1, forward strand.
CATCTCATAAATTTTGAATAAATTAGATTTTCACTATCCTTCAGTTCCTTTAGTTCAAAATATTTTTCTCATATCCCTTGTATTTTTTTCTTTGACCACTGATTATTTAGAAGTGTGTAATTTAATCTCCAAATGTTTGGAGATTTTCCAGGTATTGATATTATAATTTAATTACTTTATCACCTGAGCATATATTCTGTCAGGTTTCTGTCTTTTGATATTTTCTGAGCTTTGTTTTATGGCCCAAAGTATGGTTACTCTTGATGAGTATTCCATGTACACCTGAGGAGAACGTGTATTCTGCTGCTTGGGGGAATAGTGTTCTAAATATTAATAAGAATAGAATTAATAGAATTAATAGAATTGGTTAGTGGTGTTTTTCATATACATTCTGTATCCTTATTGATTTTTCTGAGTTAAAATCTTCAGTGATGACTGTAGATTGCTCTATTTTTTACTTCATTCCTGTCATGTATTTTGATGTTGTTATTTGCCTGTCTTTATTTTTTTTTAAGATTTTATTTATTTAGGAGAGAGAGAAGGAGCATAAGTTGGGGAGGGTCAGGAGGGAGCAGGAAAGGGAGCAGGAGACTCCCCTCTGAGCAGGGAGCTAAGATGCAGGGCTCAGTCCAAGGACCTGGAGATCATGACCTGAGCTGAAGGCAGAGGCTTAACCTACTGAGCCACCCAGGTGCCCCAGTTGCCTGTCTTAGTGAATCGACCACTTATCATTAAGAAATGATAAGCTCTAATTATCTATGCTAATACTGCATCTTAAAATCTACATTGATTTTCATATAGCTTTCTTATGAAAGCATGGTTTTTTATAACTGAAATATGTCTTTATATTTAAAGAGTACCTCTTGTAAACAGCATCTAGTTGAATCTTATTTTCCTTTTTAATTTGCCCATTCTTTTTTTTTTTAAGATTTTATTTATTTATTTGACAGAGAGAGACACAGTGAGAAAGGGTACACAAACAGGGCGAGTGGGAGAGGGAGAAGCAGGCTTCCCACTGAGCAGGGAGCCCAAAGTGGGGCTCCATCCTAGGACCCGGGGATCATGACCTGAGCCAAAGGCAGACGCTTAATGACTGAGCCACCCAGGCATCCTAATTTGCCCATTCTGACAATCTCTGCTGTTTAATTGAAATGTTTATTTGATTTACATATAATATAATTACTATTAAGTTTGACTTTAGGTCCACGATTTTTCTATTTGTTTTCACTAGTTCTGTTTTCTTTTCCTTTTTTTCCCCTCATTGGCTGCCTTCTTTTGGATTAGTCAAGTGTGTTTTGCTTTCCTTTTTATCTACTCTATTGACTTTTGAGCTCAAATTATTATTTTTAATAATTAAAATTAATAATTTAATGTTGCTCTAGGGTTATAATATGCATCCTTAACTTACCATAGCCTACCTTGATTTGACATTATGACACTTAATATACAATAGTATTTTTCTATTTATCTTCTATTTTTATTACTGTTGTCACATATTTTACTTTTACATAAGTTATCAACCCACATTTTTATTATTTTGCTTCAAAGTCTAAGCTATTTTTCCAGTTATCTTTTGGTATGTAACAAATTGCCCTAAAACTTGGTAGCTTCAAACAACAGCCTATTCACCATATCTTACAATTTTATGGATTATCAATTTTAGTAGAACTTGATACTGTGATTCTTCTCTACATGGTGTTTACTGTGGTGTTTAGCTGGCAAATCGCCTGTCCAGAGTGCCCAGCCAGCTTCATCCACACAAAAAGTCTCTTGGTGGGGGTGGTTGAGATTTTGGGCACAGATGGGTTGCTCTCTTTCCCTGTAGTCCCAGCACCTCCCCACATGGTCTCTCCAGCAAGCTAGACAGATGTCTTCCCTAATGGCTCAGGGTTTAATGAGACCAGTGTAGAAGTTACGTTTTCCTAAATGCTGGTCCTAGAACTGTTGTAGTCACTTCACTGGGCATCTTTTGATTAAAGCAGGCCCAGGCCAGCAGAGATTCAAGGGGAGGTGAAACAGACCCTACAAATTTATTGAATAAGTGGTAAATAATTTTCAGTCATTTTAACCTGTAATTGTTTTTTTTCTTTTAGCTCAGATTTTATATTTATTTATTTGTTTGTTTGTTTTAGTAAAAACAGTAACTTTACTATTTACAGGGTTATTTCTGAGTGGCAAAAATTCTCTTTGCGTTTTTTTCTGTATTACCTTGTTTTTTCCCCTATGTATTCTCCCATTCAGGCTTGGCTGCCACAATCACACAGGTAGAAAGTATGAGAACACTTTGTTCTTGCATCTGTGGTAGAAACCTCAGCAGCATACATAACTGCTCCAGATCTGTCAGAAGTCTACTTTTGGGTTTTAAGATATTAATAAATTAGAAATAGATCAGCCTTTTAGGTATGCTACCATACTTATTATATCTGATACCCACTACTTCTTTGTGTAAATCATACTTCGTCAGGTATTATTTCCTAACAGCAAATCATGAAATAAGGTACTTTCACAAAAAAGATGACTCGGAGATTTTGACACCAGCAGATCTGCAGGGTAAGAGAGCTAAAGAATATTCCTTATGCTAAATGGAAACGATAACAAATGGAAACTTGGATCTTTAGGAAGGGCTGAATAGAGTCAGAAATGATAAATATGTGAATAAATATTAGAAAACAGACATTTTTCCTCTATATTTATATAAAATGCTTCAGACTATTGTAAGTGAAAATTACAGCATTACATTATATGGCTGGTAATACAGTTGACTCTTAAACAACACAAGGGTTAGGGGCACTGATAGCCGTGCAATCAAAAATTTGTGTATAACTTTTGACTCCCCCCAAAACTTTTAGTTACTAATAGCATACTGGTGACCAGAAGCCTTACCAATAACATGAACAGTTGATTAACACATGGTTTATATTATATATAATATATATTATATACTGTATTCTCATAATAAAGTAAGCTAAACAAAAGAAAATATTATTAATAAAATCATAAGGAGCATAAGATACATTTAAGGTACTATACTGTATTTACTGAAAAAAATCTGTGTATAAATGGATCCATGCAGTTCAAACCCATGTTGTTCAGGTATCAACTGTTCATATAGATATAGTACATATGACAACTATAGCATGAAGGATGAGTGGAGCAAAAGTACTTACATGATTATAGCATTCATGTATTTTATGGGATGTCATAAAATTTTAACTCTAAATAGACTGTAAAAAGTTATATATTGTAATCCCTAGGACAACCTTAGACCAACAAAGAGATATGCAGAAGACAGCTTTGAAGCCATTAAACAAATTAAAATTGACTTATGAAAAAGAAGACAAGAAAGGATGAACAGAAGAACAAAAAAGCCAAAGAAATTACAGGGAAAAAAGTCATAAAACAGTAGATCATTATCCACATATAGTAAACTTATAGCACAGATTGTCAGAATGGATAAACAAACAAACAAGATCCATCTATCTGTTGTCTACTATAAATCTATCTAAAGACACGGTAAGGTAAATAAATAGAAAAATGTATACTGTGAAAAAATGTATAAGAAGACAAGACTGGTTGCATTATAACCAAATAAAGTAGACTTCAAGGCAACCAGTATCACTTGAAGTGAAGGGCAGCTTTTCATAATTATGATAGAATCAGCTTATCAGAATGATGTAACAGTCACAAACAGTGTGTGACTATGTAATTGAAACAATAGTTCACAGCATTAAAGATACAAATATCAGTAAGCATTATCAGAGATTTTACATCCCTCTCTCAGCAATTGATACAAGAGCTGGACATAAAAATCAGTAAGATTTAGAAGCTGTGAAGACTTTTAATCACCTTGATCTAGGAGATATTTATAGAACATTACATACAGCAACTCCAGCAGAATACACATTATTTTCAAAGGCATATGGTACGTTCACTTAGATGAAGTAAGTGTATGGTGGGGGATATAATATGTTTTGATACATTTAGAAGAGTTGAATTCAGGAGTATATTTGCTGACCACAATGAAGTTAAAAATCAGTAAGAATTAGATATAGAGGAAAATCTCACATATTTGAAAGTTTAAAAATAATAATCCATGGGTGAAAGAAAACTATCACACAAAAAATTAGAAAATATTGCAAACTGAATGGTGGTAAGAAGAGAATATTTCAAAATGTGCAAGATGCAGCTAAAGCAAAGCTTATGGAAAAACACTATGGCTTTAAATGCTTATATTAGAAAAGACAAAAGGTCTAAAAATCAATGACTTAAGAGTCCATTTTAAGGAGCTAGAAAAAGTAAAATAAATTAAATCCACAGTAAGAAAAAGAAATAACATACAGATTAGAAAGAAAGAAGACAAACTTTATTATAGATAGCATTGTTTGTGTGTGAAGTCCTAAGAAACCTACAAAACAACCTCTAGAACCAAAAGATTAATATAGTAAGGTTACAGGACATAAATGTACAAAAATTAATTGTATTTTTATATATAAGCAACAAACAATTAGAAAATGAAAATTAGGGGCACCTGGGTGGCTCAGTTAGTTGTGTCTTGGTTTTGACTCGGGTCATGATCTCAGGGTCATGAGATTGAACCCTGCACTGGGCTCCCTGCTCAGCAGGAAGTCTGCTTGAGATTCTTTTCCCCTGCTATCCCTACTGTTCCTCCCCCCACTTGCATTCTCTCTCTCTCACAAATAAATAAATAAATAAAATCTAAAAAAAAAGAAAATTAAAAATAATTACATTTATAAAAGAGTAAAAAAGCCTTATAATACTTAGGAAAAAACATGCAAAAGACACAAGGGATTATACATTGATCACTCAAAATATTGCCGTGAGAAACTAAGGAAAGCCTAAATCATGCATTATACCATAACTACAAATTGAAAGAATCATTATTGTTAAGATGTTAGTTCTTACCAAATTGAAATATAACTTTATTCGAATATAAATCATAATTCCAGTAGGATTTTTTTGGTAAAAATTGGTAATCTGATTAAAAATGAAAAAGACCTAGAATATAAAGGGACTTAGAATAAAGCAGTCTTGAAAAAGTACAATAAAGCTGGAAGAAACTGACTTTAAGACAATATACAGCTACAGTAACCAGCATGTCACTGTCATAAAGGTTGACCAAAAGATCAATGGAATATAATATCCCAATACTGGATCAACACATTTGTGTTTATTTGATTTTCAGTAAATCACCAGAACAAACTTATTGGGAAATGAAAGTCTTTTCTATAAATGGCGTTGGAATATCTGGATATCCAAATGGAGAAACAATGAACCTTGACCCTTACTCATACCATGTAAAAATTAATTCAAGATGGAGCATAGACAGATCTATACTATAAAACAAACTATAAAGCTTCTAAAACAGCACTGTTTAATAGAACTTTCTGCAATGTTAGGACTGTCCTGTATCTGTCATTTTCCATTGAAGTAGCTGCTGCTAGTCATATGTAGTTGTTGGGTATTGGAAATATGTCTGTTGTAACAGGAAGTTAATTTTAAATTTTATTTAATTTTAGCTAGTTTATATTTAACTAATGTCTATATTTGTCTATATAAACCAGTTTAATGGACTGTATTGGACAGGAAAGTCTAGAAGAAAGTGTAGGAAAATATCTTCACAAGCTGAGGGTGGGCAGCTGTTCCTTAAACATAGAAAGCAATAATGATAAAAGAAAGAGTAGATGAATTAGACTCATCAAAATATAAAACTTTTGCAATCTAAACAACACTACTAAGAAAATAAATAGGAAAACCATAGACTGGGAAAAATATTTGCAAAACAAGTATGCTGACAAAATTCTGGTATTACAGAGAATACCGAACTCCTAAAGCTTAATACCAAAAAGATGTAATCCAGTTAAAATGGGGATAAAATACTTGAACAGACATTGCAAAAAGGGAAATATACAAGGGCCCACTAAGCACCAAAAAAAAAAAAAAAAAAAGAATGCTCAACATAATTTTTTGTCACAGAAATGCAAATTACAGCACCATGTACTCCTCGGAAAGGCCAAAATGCTAAAATTAAAACTACTGACAATATTAAATGTTGTCAAGGTTTTGGAACAACAGGAACCCTCATACACTGATGATGGGAGTGTACAATAGTGCTATTTTGGGAAAAGTTCTGCCAGTTTCTTATAGATTAAAAAAATTAACCCATTAATTCTATTCCTACATTTGTTCCCAGAGAAATAAAAACAAACATACATTCACAAAAGATGTACAGAATGATCTAGCAGTTTTCTACATAAATGACCAAAACCTGGAAACAGCTGAAGTGTTTATCAGTAAGAGAATGGATAATAAGCTGTGGGATATTTATACTATGGAATACTACTGCTCAATAAAAAGAAACAGACCACTGATAACAGCCACATGGACAAATCTTAAAATTATCATGCTTAGTGAAAGAAATCGTACACAGGGGCACCTAGGTGGCTCAGTGGGTTAGGGCCTCTGCCTTTGGCTTGGGTCATGATCCCAGAGTCCTGGGATGGACCCCCACATCGGGCTCTCTGCTTGGCGGGGAGCCTGCTTCCCTTCCTCTCTCTTTGCCTGCCTCTCTGCCTACTTATGATCTCTCTCTGTCAAGTAAATGAATGAAATCTTTAAAAAAAAATCGTACATAAAATGGCACATGCTGTAAGCTTTGATTTATATGAAATTCAAAGACAAGTGAAACTCATGGGGGATGGAAAATATCAGACACTGTTGTTACCCCTTTTGGAAAGATAAGATTGGGAAGGGGCATAAGGAGCTTTCTGGAGTTGTGATAATGGTAATTAGGGGTTTTGTTACATAGTTTTGTGCAGTTGTCAAAACTTATAGAATGGTACCCTGAAGACTTGTGTATTTCATGTAACTTTTATTTGAAAATAAAATAATTCTAACTAATATGTTTAAGACGTTAGTGCCTTAAGTTTACAATTTACTTTGGAATGCTTCAGTATAATACGATGGATTGATGTGTGGCCAGTGGGATGATTCATATATGACAAAGCAAGGACAGTCTGTGTTCATTATAGATTCTAGGTAGGTGCAATACATACATGTTCTCTGCACAAATTCTTCTTTCAATTTTTAAGAATTAAAATCCTAAATTCTTTCAGTCTTTCTGTGTGTTTGAACATTTTCCTAATGAACATTGGAAAAAATATCTACTATGATTTTTTTAGTAAAAAAGTGACTTGCACCCAACACAAATATTTGGGAAATATAAAAAATAAAAGGAAGTAATAATATTTTCCATAACCCAGCCATCCAGAAATAACTATTACTTGATGGTATCACTTTCAAGTCTTTTTCTATGCTTTATTTTTACTTTAATGTCTATGTTCATATTTTATATTTTATATTTGTATCCTATAAAATATTCTGTTTTTCCTAATAAGATTTATAGTTATTCATTTCTACTGCCAGATAATATTCAACTGTTAGTATACTATAGCTTACCTAAGTATCCTTCTATTTTTGTGTTTACATTGTTTTTTCTATCTTACTGATATACTGCTATAATGGATATCATTTTGCACATTTTGCAAAAAGTTTATTCTGTGTTTTAGGTCCTTATAAGTGCAAGTACCATGTCAAGGGGTATGAAAATTTCAAAGCCCTTCATACACATTGTCAAATTGTTGCTATTTTTCCTAGACTAGTCCCTGAGACACCTCCGTAGAACCCTCAAGCTGCTCAAAGCCCAATTAAAACACCACTGACCTAGAATATTTGAGTTATTCACAGGCTGTGTATCAAATTGAATTTTTTCCCCTTATGGCAGCAGATCAGGTTTGTTTATTTATTTATTTATTTATTTAAATTTTTAATTTTTTAATTAACATATAATGTATTATTAGCCTCAGGGGTACAGGTCTGTGAATCGCCAGGTTTACACAGTCAAATTGAATTTTTTTTTTTTAGATTTATTTTTTTTAGAGAGACAGAGCATGTGCACACCCATGCAAATGGGAGAGATAAGACTCCCTGTCTTACCTCTCTGAGAGAGGACCCCTAGCAGACTCCCTGTGGAGCATGGAGCCCAATGCAGAGCCGGTCCCACAACCCTGAGACCATGACCCCAATTGAAATCAAGAGTTGGTTGTTTAACTGACTGAGCTACCCGGGTGCCCCAAATTGGGTTTTTAAAAGGATTGATTGATTGATTGATTGATTGCCATTTTGAAGTTCGGAAGTTTTAGTGACTTGCCAAAAATTCCCACTGGTTATTGACAGAGCCACCACTTGACCCATATATGTCAGGGTGCTATTTAGGAAAAAACAGGTATTAATAATGTTGGTTAAGTGAACACATGCATAAATGAAGGTACCAAAGGCTTAGATTTATATTTTCAGTGCATTTCCCTTCAGAACTATGAAAGACTTAGGTTATCAGGCAGATACCAGCCTGAATGATGTTCTCATTTGCATACTGGTTTATTTGTTCCGTTCATACCTACCTCATGTGAAGACAGCAGCTTTCTGATTTTTCTTTGGCTCAGAACACAGAATTACATGTAACGCACATGTAATTACAAGATGCTAGTTGATCTGTTGTTGGAAATGTGGTCCAGGTCACAGTGACATGAATATCTCCTGACTTGTATTTGTCCGCTAGGCTTCTAGTGTGAATCACAAAAGCACTGATGCAGAGCATGCCACTCCCTCCTCCTCTGAGGGAGTGTTCCCTGCACAGGGTCATCCTGCCCAGTGCAGCAGGCCTGGGGCAAGGGAACTGGGGCGACCGTCAGCACAGACACTGTACTTGGCAGCAGTGTGAGCAGACGCCCCAGGAAGCTGTGGTTCCAGGGGCTGCAGAGGCTGCTGTCTTTTTTTTTTTTTTTTTTAAGGTTTTATTTATTTATTTGACAGAGAGAGAGATCACAAGTAGGCAGGGAGGCAGGCAGAGAGAGGAGGAAGCAGGCTCTCGGCGGAGCAGAGAGCCTGATGCGGGGCTCGGGGATCATGACCTGAGCCGAAGGCAGAGGCTTAACCCACTGAGCCACCCAGGCGCCCCGAGGCTGCTGTCTTATGGGGACACGGCCTTTCTGTGAAACAGAGACCAGATGAGGAGGGAGGCAGTTCCTCTGTAAACACATCCGGGAGGAAGGCTTGTTTGTCCTTTGTACAAGGTAGAAAATGAGACTAATTTTTCCTTATTTACCACAATTCTCTGCTCAGAGAACGAATCAAGTATTGCTGTGAGCAGCTGCGTACTCTGTTGCCGTATATAAAGGGAAGAAAGAATGACTCGGCTTCGATTCTTGAGGCAACAGTTGATTATGTGAAGTACATTCGGGAGAAAATCCCCCCAGCCATTATGGGCCAGGTATTTGACTCCAAGCCCTTCAATTTTATCCTCACACACAGTGCTTTAAAGCCACAGTTATATTTCTTATAATTGGAAATGTATGTGTGTTTGTGTATATGAAAAAATACCTGTGTCTAAAATGATCGTGCACTTTCTCTCTCTCTCAGATTACGGACATACTTCAGAGCAATAGGAGGTTTTGTAAGAAGCAGCAGATGTCCATCCAGCTATCCCTCCCAGGCACAATCATGGCACAAAGGTATGATGAGGGCTCTTGTGAATTGGAGGTTGGCTTGTTAGTTTCCTCGGATGCGAACATTAGAAGTATTGTACACAGGCACTGAACTCCCCCCCCCATAATGAAAACTCAAGTATTTATTATGAATCCGTGAACTCAGGGCTCCTGGGTGGCTCAATCGGTTAAACGTCCAACTCTTGATTTCAGCTCAGATCATCATCGCAGGGCTGTGAGATCAAGCCCAGTGTGGGACCCCATGCCGGGCGTGGAGTGTGCTTAAGATTCTCTCCCTCTCCCTCTGCCCTTCCTCCATTGCCTGGGTACCTCTCCACATGTCTGCACTCTGTCTCTCAAGGAAAAAAAAATCAGTGAACTTTTCCCACTGCCATTGTGTGTCATTTAGTCACAATGATAAAATATGTAATATTCTCAGCCCCATGATCCTTTCATCATTTGACTCACTTTTATTTCTTCTCTTGTTAATTCTCAAGATCTTAAAATAAGGCTTTATCAGTAGTGATGGTCATGCCTGGCAGACGGACAGAGGCAGGTTGCATTCTAGCATTCCTCTGTCACAGGAGGTCATGGGCCCTGAAGCCATCCAGACCTATTTCAGTTGGGAGTTTTTAAAGAATTTGCTAGTACAGAATGTGACATGCCAAATGAATGCTTTCTTTTATTAATTTATTAGAATATATAAACAAATGAAAACTGTAAAGCAAATCATTCCTCTACATCCTAAACTATCATCATGTACCCTGTTCAACCATTTGTTCTTATGCCAAAATTATTCATAGTGTAGGCTCTGTGTTATTTAGAACATGAATGACAGAACAATTGAACTCAGCAGTGTTCATGTAATCTTCCTTGAGAATTGTGTAAGGTGTTTTTTGGTTTTTTTTTTCCTGTCCTTTTAAGGGAAAATGGTGTGTTGACAAGCACTTATTCACCTATGAGAGGGATCAGATTCCTGGCTAATAAGTGCTTGAATGTGTACTCTGTTCCTGCCTCAGGGGGCTCCTTGGATGAAGCTGTGAGAGGTGAGCTCCCCCTGAAACCCTTGTGGTTGTAGTATCCTTGGCTTATGTGGTGTCCCAGGCACCCTTGCACTCCTCTGCATTCATTGCTGTAGCCAGAGAAAGGAGTGTCACTAGACGATTACACCATGATTCTTTCTGGTATACCTGCTTGAAGTACAAAAGATGGCCACAGGCGTTTTTATGGTGTTATCTCAGAAATTGGATTGAAAATTGACCGTCATTCCCAGAAAGCTCATCTTCTTTTTATGGAGGAATAGTTGACATATAACATTATATTAGCTTCAGGTATACAATATGATTTGTTATGTATACACATTGTGAAATGATCACCACAATAAGTCTGCTTGACATCTGTCAACAAGGTTACAATATTTTTTTCTTATAACTTTTAAGAGCTAGTCTCTTAGCAACCTTCAAATATGCAGCATAGCATTATTAATTATAATCACCATGCTATACACTATCACCATGAATTTTATTCTGTAACTGGAAGTTTTATACCTTTTGACTGGTTTCACCCATTTCATCCAGCCCCCCTCCCCAGCCACCAGTCTGTTCACTGTATCTGGAGCTCAATTTTTATATGTTTGTTTGTTTGTTGAGATTCTATATATAAATGAGATCATACAGTATTGGTCTTTCTCTGTCTGACTGATTTCACAAAGCATAATGCCCTCAAGGTCCACTTATATTGTCATAAATGGCAAGATTTCATTCTTTAAGTGTGTGTATTTATATATCTATATCTATCATATTTTCCTTATCCATTTATCTATCAGTGGATACGTAAGTTGTTCCTGGCTCTTGTCAGTAATGCTGCAATGAACATAGAGATGCCTATATCTTTTTGAGTTAGTATTTTCATTTTCTTTGGATAAATACCCAGAGATAGGATTGTCGGATCATACAGTAGCATTATTTTAATTTTTTTGAGGAACCTCCATACTGTTTTCCATAGTTGCTGTATCAATTTACATTCCCACCAAGAGGCACAAGTACATATCCTCACCAACACTGATTATTTCTTGTCTTTTTGATGATAGCCATTCTAATGGGTATGAGGTAATGTGGTTTTGATTTATATTTCTCTGGTGATTAATGATGTTGGGCATCTTTTCATGTACCCATTGGCCATTTGTATGTCTTCTTAGGAAAAATGCCTATTTCAATCCTCTGCCCATGTTTAAATCAGTTTGTTTCTTTGCTATTGACTTATAGTAGTTCTTCATATATTTTGGATATTAAACCCTTTTCAGATATATGACGCAAATATCATCTCCAAGACCAGCATTAAGGAGCTTACCTGCTATTTTTTTCTAGGAGTTTTATGGTTTTAGGTTTTATGTTTAAGTCTTTAATGTATTTTAAGTTAATTTTTGTGTATGGTGTAAGATAGGCATCCAGTTTCCTTCTTTTGCATGTGACTGTCCAGTAAAAAGCTCGTCTTACTGATAGATGAGAAGTACAGTGATGACTATACTACGTGAATAGAATCTAAAGGAAAGGGAAGTATTCACACTAATTGAGTACTATGTACTGAGCATTTAACATATCAACCTTTTTCCTCCTTCACATCTTTGCTTAAATTGCTTAAATGTCACCTTCTCAGTGAGTCTCAACTGGTCAATCAAAACTGCATACTTTCCAGCTTCATATAACGCATTGGACTGATTATCCACTTTCACTACTGTATTTTTTACATAGCACTTAGTTCCTGCTAATATTCTTTATTTGGATTTGTTCTCATGGCCCGTCTTCTCCCACTAAGAAGAGACACCAACTCCATGAAGGCAGGGAATTGTTTTTTGCTTCTTTTGTTCATTGCTGTATTTTTTTTTAAGATTTTATTTATTTATTTATTTGACAGACAGAGATAACAAGTAGGCAGAGAGGCAGGCAGAGAAAGAGAGGCAAGCAGGCTCCCCGCTGAGCAGAGAGCCCGTTGCGGGGCTCAGTCCCAGAACCCTGAGATCATGACCTGAGCCGAAGGCAGAGGCTTTAACCCACTGAGCCACCCAGGTGCCCCTCTTTTTTTTTTTAATCTATTTATTTGACACAGAGAGAGAGATCGATCACAAGTAGGCAAAGAGGTAGGGAGAGGGAGAAGCAGGCTCCCCACTGAGCAGAGACCCCGATGCGGGGCTCTATCCCAGGACCCTGAGATCATGACCTGAGCCAAAGGCAGGGGCTTAACCCACTGAGCCAGCCAGGCACCCATTTTGCTGTATTTCTAGTACCTAGAACACTGACCAGCCTGCAGCTGGTACTCAAGAAACCTTCATCAGATGAGTGTTTCTTCTGAAACAAATATTTACCCACTGTGAGGCATTTTGTTATTTGGGTTATAAAGTCTAGGCATGCCCCTGTACTTGTAGAAATAAGAAGAAGGAAAAAAGCAAAGCCAGAGTAAAAGAACACAGCTACCAGTTTGTGACTTTTCTATTCCTGACTGTTACTTTTCCTGAGAAACCAGCAAGGCACTGAGCTCCTAATCTTCATGTTGGATGCTAGATGACAGGACACCCTGACCTATCTTTTCAGTGCCCGAGTCTGAGGTCACTCTTTTGTGGACTTCCTTGAAGGGATTCTCCTCACTTACCTCAGCACCTTCCCTGTACTGGGGATGTCCTTTTCATACTCCACCTGGGGAACTCCCTGTTCATCCCTTAGTTCTCAGCTTAAATGTACCTGCTTGAAAGGTAGGGGCACAAGGACAGGCAAACGAGATGCAGTCTTGTTCTTATGGAGCTGGCGAATTAGTAGCAGAAAGAGTCACTAAAGCACAATATGATTCCTCTAGTACTTAAAATAATGTGGTAGAGGCACTGGGCACAATATGTAGACATAGTAAATGCCACAGGAACAAGTGATGTTACTAGGGATGGTGACTAAAGTCAAAAGGAGAAAGAGGCCAAAAATAGAACATAGCTCTCCTTGTTCTAAAAGTCAGATAAGGGGCGCCTGGTGGCTCAGTTCTTAAGTGGCTGCCTTCAGCTCAGGTCATGATCCCAGGGTCCTGGCATGGAGTCCCGAATCAGGCTGCCTGCTCAGCAGGAACCTTGCTTCTCCCTCTCCCACTCCCCCTGCTTGTTTTCCCTCTCTCACTGTGTCTCTCTCTGTCAAATAAATAAAATCTTAAAAAAAAATCAGATAAGATTCAGGATGTTTTATTAGTCTATTTAGACCCTTCTGACTTGGGGCAGAGGGGAGAAGAAGCAAAAAAGGGTAGCCATGAGCCATGGCTAATCTACTTCAAGTATTTGTGGCTGAATATCACCCAGAATGATCAAATCAGCACAGATTAAATCAGAAAAAAGGCCAGGCCACAGGCATATGCCTGTCAGTGTTACTTCTTGGACATGCAATGCTTATGTCTGTGTTCTCACTATTTATATTCTGCAGAAAGTCTGAAACACTGTTTTCCTGGTGATAGGTTCTGGCCTCTCTGTGCCCCAGCATCTCTTGGTTTTCATCACCTAAAGCAGCTCCTCCTGGGAAGACACACAGATACTAGGATCATAGACTTGTTCAGGCTGGGGAATACCTTGAAAGTCATTGAGTCAGACTCCCCCCACCCCATTTTAATTTTATTTATATACAGTTTTCCATTTGGAAAGCATTATTAGTCCTTCGCGAGCCCAGCTAAGATAATCACTGTTCATTTTTAATGTATTTCCTTCAAGTCTTTTTCTATGTATATTTTTCTACAATAGTACTCATATTGGACACCCAATTTTGTTGCCTTCTTTTACTTAACACTGTGTCATATAGGGGTGCCTGGGTGGGTCAGTGGGTTAAAGCTTCTGCCTTCAGCTCATGTCATGATCTCAGGGTCCTGGGATGGAGCCCTACATCAGGCTCTCTGCTCCGTGGGGAGCCTGCTTCCTCTTCTCTCTCTCTCTGCCTGCCTCTCTGCCTACTTGTGATCTCTGTCTGTCAAATAAATAAATAAAATCTAACAAAAAAAGTTAAAAAAAAAAACACTGTGTCATATATACTTTATTTTTTTCTTATACAGCCCTTACCACCATTTTAATGGTCTTAATGTTTTATCAAATAATTTCTAGAAAAATCTCAGCCACCCTCCAATTGCTACATTTAGTATTTGTAGTTTTATGGGAGAGTGATTCTACATATACTATGAAAGGAAATATTTCCCCATACATAGATTTTTCTATATTTTGGATTTTTTCTTGGGCTAGATTCCTGGACGTGTATAATGAATGAGTTCAAGAATGTGAGCGCGTTTGTAGCTCATAATGCAGTTTGCCAAATTGTTTTTGAAAGAGCGCTGGAACCGTTGAGATCAGTTAAGTCCTCCAATGTCACGGTCACCAGCTAGGTCAGTAAATTGAAGGCCGGATAAGTGAAATGACCACCTGAGGTCACCAGGTGTCTGCTCACATCTGGCTTTGTAACACAGAAGCGCTGACCCAGCTCAGTGTTTAGACTTTATTAGGCTACTTTTACCTGTCCTTTCTATACATCTCTGTCCATATTTGCTGAAATGACCTTTCACAAACATTCTAGATACATTTGTATGCAAAGTGGACATAAAATTTCTTTACTTTCCTTATTATTAATGTCCGATAGAAAATAAACAGTTACTGGGGCGCCTGGGTGGCTCAGTGGTTTAAAGCCTCTGCCTTCGGCTCAGGTCATGATCTCAGGGTCCTGGGATTGAGTCCCGCATCGGGCTTTCTGCTCGGCAGCAAGCCTGCTTCCTCCTCTCTCCCTCTCTGCCTGCCTCTCTGCCTATTTGTGATCTCTGTCTGTCAAATAAATGAATAAAATCTTTAAAAAAAAAAAAAAAGAAACAGTTACTGTCTACGGCCATACCACCCTGAACGCGCCCAATCTCGTCTGATCTCGGAAGCTAAGCAGGGTCGGGCCTGGTTAGTACTTGGATGGGAGAAAATAAACAGTTACTCCCAGTGTTGCTTCAGATTACATTGCTAACATTCAAGATATATTTTGAAATCTTTTTCTGCCTTCTAGTTACTGTGCAGAATATAGACATATAATTATACAACCCATTTCATTGATAGAAAATCGACCAAACTTTGTTACTGAATAGAGTTCTACTTTGGAACATTCTTCCTTGCTTCATAGGGATGATAGAGATGGTCATGATTTTGATTATGATGAAAGCCACACCCACACAGAGGTACACATGCACACACACACACACACACACAGGCACAGAGATCTCATGCTCCTCGAAAATCTGTCTTCTGATGACACACTAACGCTGATTTATAGGATGTGTATTGTGCCAACTGCTACTACTAAAAAGTTCAGTGTTTTTCCGTCAGCATTGGCATGTAAGAGTAGTGTAAGTTTGTAACATGAGAAAATGAAATAGAAGACAATTTATTTCAAATACAGTAATTCCAAGTTACAGAGTTGTGAACACTAATGGATATTTGTTTTCTTTTTTATTAAAGGTCAGTCCAGCTCCACTTCAGAGAATGCAATTGGTGATGTGTATAAAACTCGAATTCCAAGCAAAGCCCTCTCCCTTAATTCCTTCCATGCTGTTAGATACTATTCTAAAGTCATCCCTTCCTATGATGCAGCTGCTGTAACAAATCAGAATATTTCAGTTCATTTTCCATCAGCTGTGCCCAGAGTCTCCAAGTTTCCTCCTCAGCATTGCAATGCTGTGCTGGGCCAGACGTGCACCACACATCCCAACTGTCTGGTAAGTCCACTGGGGTCTTCGGGCAGATTGGATTCTTTCATTCCCATCATCAGGAACCCCTGGCTTGCACTGTGTTTTTCACACTCTGCTCAGAAGTCTCTTAGACCGGGACCAGGTGTGCTTCACCCAGGCTCTCATTCCCAGGCTGCAGGGATGGTATCTAGATATCCAGGATCTTCGAATCTGGATGGGGCACTACTGGTGTGAATTTAGGTGCCCAGATGGGACCTGACTTCCTCTAGAGCCCTTGCCTTTAACCCCTCTTCTTCTAGGATACCACATCTCATTCAGCCTCACCTGCCCCCCCAACCCCCGCTGCTGTTTTATCTCTTCATCTGGCAGCAGTCATGCCCAGTGAAAATCTGATCTCCCAACAGCCACTGGTTTGATTTCAGATCTCATACCACAGATATTTATGGAGCGGCCCCTCTGTTCTAGCATTGTGCTAAGCACCAAGAATGAAGTGGATACATAGGTGGGATCCCTGCCTTAGTGTCACAGGGAAGTAGATGTAGAAGCTAGTCATCGTGATCTGCACTGGGGCATGTAGGAGGAGCACTCTAGTATATATATAGTATAATCTAGAAGAAATACTATCTAAACCAAGATCCAGAGAAAAAGAATTTTTTGCCCGGTAGAGTGGTTAGGAGTTGGGAGTGAGGAGGGCAATAGCGTTCTAGGCAGACAGATCAGTATATATAAACAGGGATGTCTTTTTTTTTTTTAATGTTTCAAGTTTTTATTTAAATTCTAGTGAGTTATGTAAGTAGTGGTATCTTTATTTTTTTGGAAGAACTGTCCTGTTCTAGAAGAAGACCCAAACCAGATTGGCCCGTTTTATTTATTTATTTATCTATCTATCTATCTATTTATTTATTTATTTATTTTTAAAAGATTTTATTTATTTATTTGACAGACAGACATCACAAGTAGGCAGAGAGGCAGGCAGAGAGAGAGGAGGAAGCAGGCTCCCTGCAGAGCAGAGAGGCTGATGCAGGGCTCGATCCCAGAACCCTGGGACCATGACCTGAGCCGAAGGCAGAGGCTTTAACCCACTGAGCCACCCAGGCGCCCCAAGATTGGCCCATTTTAAATGGACTTCTGGTAACCTTAATATAGTTGCTAATATTTTGCATATTGATAATAGCTGACATGCTTTGAGCCCGCAATAAGAAATGTGCCAAACACCCTGTGTGCTTAGTGCGGATGCTCTAATGAATTCCTGATGTGACCCATTGAGGTAGGTGCTGTTATTATTTTCCATACGACATCTATAAAATGGGAATAATAGTGACCTTCCCAGAAAACATTTATGAGAACAATATTTTAAAAATAATTACAAAGGAATTTTGAACTATGAGTTATCTACATATATACTGTTGCTAGCGAATATCAGTATACCAACAGGAAAACCAGGGTAAATGAAAAGGAGATTATAACTTTTTTTGTTGTTGTTATCGTTGACCTATACGTCTGTGTGTAGTTTTTGTTGGAGAATTGTTGTAAGACAATAATTACTTTTAATAACAATAAATAACACCTATTTTAATGGTTTTTTTTTACCTGAAGTTTTCACATTGTTTTATAAATCATTTTGTATGGCTTTAAGACGTACAAACTATATTTGTGACATTATGAGTAGGAACAGGCTGAGATTCAATTAATGTGGTTTTCTTTCCCCTTTGCAGCAACAGTTTTGGGCATATTAATAGCACATGTTTGAAATTCACACTCTAGACCACCTGTTGGGTGCAGTTTGACCATACAGGAAGAACGGAACAAAGAAAGATCTTGAAAGCTACACCCAGAGACCTAATATCAAAAGAGTTTGCACTGTAAGGCTTCTGATAAATGTGCTAAAAGCTTCCGCAGACAGATAGCAAAAGTGCTAGCCACCCGCTTTCACTGATCTTCATATGTACTTGGATCTCCCCAGCCAGAGCACTACAAGATCAAATGGCCTGGTGACCTAGACTTTTTTTTTTTCCTCCAAAAAGATGCCACAATTTATGATCCACTTGATAAAATGAGAAGATTAGGGAGGTGCTTTGATACTCTGGCATCACCGAGTATAGATGTTGCAACCTGATTCTTATTTTTAGTATCACTGTGAATTACTGTCACACATTTCTAGGTGGTATCTTTCTAGATTTGACATTTTAGAGAGCTCCCTTTGTTATTCACCAACCAAACTAAGATAGTTGGAGAGGGGTGTTTACCTCCTCACTTGACTCCTAATGACTAAATTGACATGTTTGTTTCTGTATTTCACAATTCCGTGAGTGAAATGATAGCTAATAGGTAGATTTTCCTTCCTGGATCTTCAGTTACAGCCTAACAGGTTTTTCTTTGTTTTTCATCTCTTCCTCCCTACCGACATTAGAAAAGGCTGCTGAAAATAAGGGGAGAAAAAGATTTGTTTTATATTTCACTGAAATGTTCTTATGCACAATTTAAGTTTTATTGTTAAAGAAAATACTCAATTTTGACCCTGAAAATAATAATCTTTCTTTGTTTTGTTTAGTAAATATGTGTTCCCTCTTTTAGTAGTACAGTGTAGGGACTTTAATTTTACTTTTTGAAAAGTAAGTAAGATTTTTGAAAAGTTTAAAAATTCCTTTAGGCATAGCCTAATTTTTATGTTAAATTGTACAACTTTTCTTTGAAGATGCCATGATGATGGAACCTGTAGATGTTTGACAACTTTATAAAGGAACTAAAAGTTTCCAACTAAGATTGTATGCTTATTATTACAAATGTGTGGTCGGCCCACTTGCTTTTAGGAGTAATTGCTTTGATATCATAAAAGAACCTGTTGAGTTATTTTGGGCACTCGAGATTACTTCCTGTGTTCACAACTGGTCTTAATTGTCACTGGGACTTGTACTTTGCATTGGGATTTCCCTAGGTGTACATGTGGATTATGAGAGACAGTCTGTGGCTGGGAACTCAACAGAAGACTTGAAGAGTGAAAACCATATGTCCTGGCTCCTTGCTGCTCTTAGTCCCCCTTTCCTTTCAACATGAAGAGCAAGGCTACCAGATCCATTGTTAAAGCTCTGTTTTTTCCAGTACTGCTTCCCATTATCCTGAACTTCATGCAAGTGTCCGAATTTGTTTCAAAACTATGTTCTTCAAAGTAAGTTCAACTCTCAGCCAAGGAGGAAGAGTTGGTTAAGCCTTAGTCTATTTAAAACAAAAACAAACAAACAAACAAAAAACCCAGGATTTTCCTTTTGTAGAATCAACTTGACTGGTCATTAGACAGTTGCAGTGTTATTTTTACAATGAAAAAGGTGCATGGAGTTTGCCTAGAAAAAGTGACAGCTTTCAGGTTTCACACCGGTGATACAGAAGACACTGTCCCTGTTTGAACATTTATTGAGCCCTTCTTGTGGTCGAGGGAAATTATTAGACTTTGTCTTGAGGAGAAGGACTTAGTTTCACTCACTTCTGTATCCTCAGTGTCAGCTGTCTTGCTGGACAGACGGATGGATGCACAGGTGCTTGGATGTGGAGCCAAAAGGTATAAGGGTCTGAGCTTGAGTCATGATTATGAGAAAGGAAAGCAAGAGACATAGCCAAGCGCTTAGGAATCCATTTGAAGTCAAGACAGGTGGGAGAATGAAAGTTGATGTTTAACAATCACTGTAGTTTTCATTAATAGTTTATCAGTCTGTTTACACCGATTTCCTTTCCCTCTTACTAATATATGAGTTAGGTGGTCTCCCAGAAATGACAGTAATTGGTAATGTTTATAAGCACAACTGTTGTATGTTTAAAGGAGAACACTCGAATGTTGAATAACTCAAGAATTATTCAGTCATTTATTAATTTGTTCAGAAACTATTTATTTGAGAGGCATTGTTCTAAATGCTGGGAACATAACTATACTTGAAGCATAGTCTTTTTTACCTTCTATATCCAGGAGCTTGGAGTTTATTGGGAGAGACAGGTAGAACAGAATTACGGTAGAGTTTGGTAGGTGTTATGACAGGGGAGAATATAAGGTACTATTGGGTACCTATTAGCATCACATATTCATTCAGGGACTCATGGGAGGCTTTTGAGGATAGTGACATCTAAGCTATCCTCCTCTCTGAAGTACTTGCCTCCTAATGTTGCTGTGAAGGTTAAATGAGATATGTGTACAAGCCCCTAAAACAGTGCCCTGGCACATACAAAGCATTCGATTCCTGGTTGTGATAATTGTGGTCATAATGATTAAGCTGAGATTTTAAGAACCAGGAGGCATAGCTGAGCCGGGAGGTGGAGATGTGGGGACAAGTGAGGGAGATGAGTTTTCAGGCAATGAGAACTGCTTTTCCGAAGGTACCAAGGAAGGGATTGCATTGCACAAATGGAGGAGTAAAGGAAATTCCACAGGGCTGTTCATGGAGTTCAGGTGTGGGATGGAGAAAGAATGGAGAGAAGAGACAGCCAAGGGCCATGTGATACTGCTTTGATTGAACTTACCATGGTGCTCACTACTGTCATGATATTGACATAATCAGATTTTCCTTTTAGAATCACTGCCCTGGCTTCAATGAATTAAAGGCAGAATGAGTTGAAGGGGGCTAAAACCAATTGCGGGGTGGGGGGGGGGAGGGGATTAGTTATTTCGTAATTCAGGCAAGAGATGGCCAGAAATAAGTCATTGGCAGTGGGGATGAAGAGAATTAGACAAATCTGATGAATGTTAAGGGGGCAGAGTTAGGAAGACTTGTAGATGATCCATTATGGGGTTTGTGAAGAAGTAAGGCTAACACCTACATTTCTGGCTTTGGTAGCTGGACAAGTAGTACCGATGGCCACTGAGGGAACACAAGGAAAGAGCATTTGGAAGGTGACAGCTCTATGTGGGGATGTGCTGTGTGTAGGATATCCTAATGCAGGTAGCCAAGAGGCATTCAGATTTGTGTAGCACAGTCGGGACATTTGGATGAGAGATGATGTGGTTTGGGGAATCATCACCCTGGGATATTGGGAATGCTAAAGTTGGGGATACAAACATTAAATGGTGGGATTGGCCTGGATGACTCATAAGGACCTTCTAACCCTACAAATTCTATTATAATTCATCATAAGAAATCACTTGGGCAGGCCCATACTGTTTCATGACTGTAAGTTTCCAGAGATTTGAGATGCTCTGGTAAAACCCTCAAAGGCAGAGGGCACAACTTGCTAGTGGCAGCTGTGTTTGTTTACTGGTTGTTTTTTGAATTGTGAGAAGTTTCTCTGAATTTCTAAGTTCTGAAAAATTCAAAACTTAGGCAATACTGGATCTATTTCTAGTCTGACAAAGTAGCAATGAGCTGCTCAAGTGGGCATCAGTTTACCCTGTTCATTTCCCATCTAGCTTGCCTCAGGAAGTGCCTTGTCTGGCCTCTGTAGGGATTCTGGTGTGACTCCCATATAGGGAAATCACTTTGGATGGGGGCAGTGTGTTAAAATGCAGATTCCTAGCCCATATTCCATAGGGACAAATCGGTAGACTTGGCTGGGCTGATGCTGGGGAATCCATTTATTTTAACACGGGGAATCCAACATTTTAACACGGCCAGATGTGTTGTGGGTATCTGATGATTCTACTTAAAAACCCAATGCACATGGGGCACCTGGGTGGCTCAGTTGGTTAAGCATCCAACTTTTGATTTCAGATTTCAGTTCAGGTCATGATCTCAGGGTGGTAAGATCGAGCCCTGTGTTGGGATCTGTGCCGGATGTGGAACCTGGTTGGGATTCTCTCTCTCCATTTGCCTCTTCCCCTCCCTCCCCTACTTATGCACACACTCACTTTCTCTCTGTCTCTCTCTCAAAACAAAATAACCCCCCCCCAACCCCAATTCATATAAATGGATGCAGATACCCAGAGAGAATAGACAGTAAAACCATACATCACCGATTTCCCAACCTGGCAGTGCATCATAAGCACTTGTAGATTTATGAAAACTATACATATCAGGACTCCTATCCCAGAAATTCTGATTCTATATTTCTAGGATGGGGCCTAGTACCCTGCATAGAATGATTCTAATAGGCAACCAGGTCTGGGAGGCACTGTTAGATTTGTAACCTGCTAATCACATGTATGTTAAGGGCTGGTGTCGAGAGGTGAAGCACAAGGAGCATTGCTCTCCTAAACCAGGCAGGTCAGCACTGAGAGGATGATTACTTCCACACTAGTTGACTGAGAAAGGTTTTGCCGAGGAGGTGAGTTTCAGAAACTGCTTTGGTGAGTCAGAAGGATAATTTAGGTAAAACCATTTCAGGCCCAGAGTATAGTAGTGAGAAAACTCAAAGGTTCTAGAGCAGAGCCAGAGAATTTTGAGTAAGTATAACTAAGAAGAGTGAAAACCAAAAATAAAACAAAATAGAATAATAAAGTAGGGTTTTGCTCCCTTTGGTTTGTATTGATGGCAGTGGAAACTGCTTACATGAAAGAGGTGCTTTCTCATTTTTATCAAATCTTTCACATTTTATAAAATTACTCTAAAGATATTGTTAAAAGTAGAATGCTACTTTTGCAAAATAATGAACATTGGAAAACATGTCATTTCTTTGAATACTTGACATTGACATGTCATAACAAATTTTGGGGCCAGAATCTGTTCATTTTCTGTGCCGTTCTCGGGCACACCATTGGTTTTCCCCTTTTCCTTCTGCCAGTATCCCTGTTACATGGAATAAGGAAGCAGGAAGCCCAGGGATCACCTTGGTTAATCCGGTATCAAGAGCTTGTTTCATCACCATGGAAATATGACACTCCCATGGAAGACAGCAAAACCTCTTATCTCTGTATGTTTCAAGGTTCTTTTTACATCCCAGAATAATGTTCTTTCTGAAAACAAAAAGCAGGAAAACACACATATCACATTACTTACTATCATGTATGCTGCTAAATTTTACTCATGAGACTCCAGAAAAAAAGATTTTTCGTATTTTGCTGGAAGAAAAGATTTCTAGAAGTCAGATTATAAACTAGGTGGGCTTGAACACTGCTGGGAGAAACTTCAGGGAAACAGACTTCAAAAATGCACAGATAAACTTGTTCTGAAAACTTTGCTAAACCGTATTTCCTAAGAAGTCCCTGCAAACAGATATTCCTTTCCGCTTATTTCTTCCCCAAATGGTCTTAAGGCTAATGTGAGAAAGTTGGAAGGAGAGCGTTTTTTTCAAACACTGAATTCTGTCTCCTAACATCCTGTCTCACTCAGGCTATTTTCCAGTGTCTCTCAAAGTAATAGCCACAATCTTTAAAAATTCTAGGGCTTAGGCCTTTTTTTTTTTTTTTAAGATTTTATTTATTTATTTGACAGAGAGACAGAGAGGGAACAAAAGGAGAGGGAGTGGGAGAGGGAGAAGCAGGCTTCCCACCGAACAGGAAGCCTGATGCAGGGTTGGATCCCAGGATCCTGGGGTCATGACCTGAGCTTAAGGCAGATGCTTAACAACTGAGCCACCCAGGCTTAGGCCTTATGAGACCCCATGCCTCTTTTAAACCCCAACAACAGATCTCAGTACCACAAGCACTGTGAAAAGTCTTTCTCAGTTCTTTTCCCCCATAGACCTGAGGTTGATCTCAGTTTTGAACTAGAAACTACTGGAAAGGAGAAAATCTTTCCATAGCCATGTATATATCAGGGCAGTTGCACAGAAATGAGAATAAACATTGGTTCCGCCCCCCCCCCCCCGCCCCCAACCCACTGCTTTGGTCTTATACTGCTTTTCTCATGTTGTAGTATTCTCATACTCTTAAACCTCTTGTTTATAAAGTATTAAGGGGTGAAAAACCCACAGGATTCACATCCCTATAGGTAATTATGTTTTTTAAAATACTTTTTTATTTTATTTACTATAATAAAAAAAGGCCAATATAATTGAAGCACTGTTTTTTTATCTCCTCGTGGAGCGCTGTAGACCTACCCTTTTATGACATCTAACTGGTAAAATAATGATTTTTAAATGTCTTGCTAAAAAGACTCCAGAACTTTTTTCCAGTGTAAAAGGATGTTCAATTCTTTTATAGGGTTAGTGGGTCCAGACCTTGACCAAAATGTCTTTAAGCTTTTGATAGAGTCAAAGGAAGAGGTAATGGGGGAGATATCAATTAAGTTATTTCTTTTTCTTTAGAAGTAAAAAAATAGTGTTTGGAAAATTTGAATATGAGCATATTATCTTGGCATTAAAAAAGCCTCTTTAAAGGGTTAATCCCAATCTTAAGTAACTGAGAAAGGACTGCAGGATTTGCTCTAATCTCAAAATACTCCCTTGTTTCTAGTCATGTGAGAAGCATTGTATATGGGGAGGAAAATTCCTTTCTTGACCATCATTGCCCTCACCCTCTGTAGCAAGAGCTGAGTTTCAATGTAAATATTATTACTGGCTACAAGACTTCCCAGCTCCTTTTTAAAAACTTTGCCACAGAACCTGACTGGCAGAGAATGTGTTTGTACTTAGTATCACTATCAATTCTCCCTAAAATGGAAAACCTACAACAAAGGATGCAATAAAATGCTGCTCTCAGGGCGGGGTTGTGTCAGCCCAAGGGGCAGTTCCAGGGAGATCATGTTGAAGGATTTGTACTTACAACCTTGGCTCTGGTCCAGATAAGGCTGGGAAAAATACTCCCAGTTCTCCAGCTCTGCAGCGAATGATGTAAATTCATGCTCCAAGGAGGCAAGGCTTCTGGCCTTGTTTGGGGAAGATGAACTTGAAGGTGTCTGTATGAATGGTTTGGTTGTTGAGGCTCAAAATAGTTTGCAAAAAGAGGGTACCTAACCAGGTTACCTGCCTTAGAGAAATTGAGTTAAAAATATTAAATCTCAGCTCCTAGAATTGGCTTTGTGTCATTTGGGTATTTCCTTCGAATGCTAATGGAAGCTCAGGAATACTAATGAGATCCCATTGGCAAAGCCAAGCTAGTCACAGCAGGCTTCCAGCTAAAAATTATTTTTCACTGTCTACACATGGATATTCTGCTACCTCTTAAAGACAAAGCAAAGCTGTTGGTGATTGTGTTCCTTCTAGGACCAGTCCAGGCGTCCCACAGTATGTCCTGAATACGACTTGCTCTTTTACATTTTCCTGGCCCTCACCTCTTCATCATCAATGTCTCATGCTCTTGCTCTGTTCACCTCGGGGTGACTGCCTTACACTTGAGCCCCTAAGCCTCCCAGAGTGGCTGAGTGGCTTGGGAAAGGCATGAGGTTAGAGGTCAGAGTGGCTTGATGGAAGCCTAGGTCCACCACTTATTAGCGGCATAAAATTGAGCTAATCATTTACTTAGTTGCTCCTGTTTCCTATTCTGTAAGGTGGGAGTGATAATAGTCACTTAGTTGATCAGATACTGAGGACTGAAAATAATGTTTTTAAAGTTCCTGGCATGCAGTAGAGCCTCCCTAAGTAGTAGTTGCTATTATTTTGCTGCAAGAGAATTTTTGCTTCCGTTCCTGCAGCGTCTCTGCTCACCAGAACATGGCCTACACAGGAGGAAGAAGAATCACAGTTCTCAATATCATTTCATGCCACTCTTCCAGCTTTGTAGGACCCTAAACAGTGAGGGTCTCTCTCCAAAGCTGCCTTCCTTCCTCTGTGACTAGCCGGAGGGGCAGAACACTCACAGGTGAGGCCCTCTTTCCATTGCCCACCACTCCCCACACTTCCCACTGGAGGCAGGCTGAAGCATTTTTGTAGCGGGAAGGGAATAGGCAGTTTGGATTTTCCACATGATTCTAGGGTTGCTAGGGGGCCTACTCCTGGGTTTTTAATCTCCAGGTCCAGGGTTTCTCTTCCAAACCATAATATGCCAGCTCTAGGGGCACATTTATGTGAGAGGCGGCATGGCACATCTGAATCCCAGCTCCACTGTTTCTGTTCTTTATTTAGGGCTCATGAGGACTTAGTTTCTCTGAAACATTGTTTTTCTCATCTGTAGAGCTAATACCTAACTTGCAAGTTTGTTCTGAGAGTTAGAGAAAATGTACACATGTCATTGAGGATAGCACCTTTCCCATGGTTGGGGCTCAATAAAGAAAACAAATGGCTCATTATATTTTCTTACTCTTTTTTGCACAAGGTTTGCTCTCTGCCCCTTGTTTGCTGAAAGCATGCAGCATACCACTGGTCGTTTCCCAGCATAATTTCTGCTTTCTTGCCTTTTCTTTTCTTTCCTTTTTTTTTTTTTTTTAAGATTTTATTTATTTATTTGACAGAGATCACAAGCAGGCAGAGAGGCGGGGGGGTGGGGGGGTGGGGTGGGGTGGGGTGGGGTGGAGGAGTGGGGGTGGAAGCAGGCTCCCCACTGAGCAGAGAGCCTGATGCAGGGCTCCATCTCAGGATCCTGAGATCATGACCCGAGAGCCAAAGGCAGAGTCTTTAACCCACTGAGCCACACAGGCTTATTTAGAACCACAGACATCAACCAACACTAATCATTTGTAGCTTTTTGATCTTTTCAAAGATTTTAATTTGTTTTATAAAAGTAGCATGGGTTTATAAAATTGAAACAAAGTTGTATAACAGAGTAAAAATCTATTTCTTCCCCTGAAATCCTGCTTTCTCTGGAGGTAACCACTCTTAACAGATTGGTATGTTTCCTTCTTGATTTTCTTTTATGCACCCAAAAACATGTGAATTATGCATATGGAGAGACATTTAGATTTCTTACAAAATTAGAATTGTGTAATATTCCACATTCATTTTTCCCCCTACTTAACTTGTTTACAGACATTTTTCATACCAGTATGTGAAGACTTCATTCTTTTAAATAGCTGACTTTGTGTTCTATTTTAAGAATATCTCAAAATGTATTTAGTTTCCCAATGACAGAGATTTATTTTTTCTTCATTTTTAAAATTTTTAAAAAAACTATTACAATAAACAACGTAATTATTTCTTTGCATGGTTATGAAAGTATATCTGTGTGATATATTCAGCCAAGAAATACTTATTGCGAACCCTCCACATAACAGGCACTGTTCTAGCAAACTCTGTAATTTTAAGGAGCTTAATTTCTAAGGGGCGATACCTGAAATAAATAAATGTAAAATGCCATGGCTGCTAGTCATGAGCTGTGATAAATACCTTAAGGAAAGAGAACGTGGGGACAGGGACAGTTGGGATGCTATTTTAGATAAGCAGGTCGGGGGAGGGAAGTTGAAAAGTTGGCATTTGGAAGAAATTTGACTAAAGTCCTATAGCAAGCCGTTTTAGTGATCTGGGAAGAGAGCATTCCAGGTAAGAGGCTGGACTACAAAGGCTCTTGGGGGGCTCTATCTGAGGAGGAGCAGTGAGGACAGTGAAGCTCTAATGGAGAGGAGAGAATGATGTAGATCCTCAAAGGCCTGTGGTTTCTTAACAGATGGAAGCCAGTCTAAGATGGAGCAGGGAGGCACGTGGTCTGAGGTACATTTTGAAAGGGTCAGTGTGACGGCTGGGCAGAGCACAGACTGGGAACCCAAAGCAGAACTGCAGAGATGCAGTTAGAACATGCAGTACGAGTGCTGGGACATATTATTAAAAATAGTGGTTTGGATGGTCTAGTGAAGATACAGATCGGATGGGAGGGGTTCAGGAGAGAATGGGAAAAGATGTAGAGGCATCAAGAATAGACAGCTGTAAATGGAGTTTTGCCATGAAGGATGGTTGGGAAATGGGGTAGTTGCTGGGAGGTATGTGTGGTTAGTAGAAGAAATTTCTGCATGTCTATATTCTGATAGAAATTATCCTGTGAGGAAGGACATATTTATAACGCAAAGAGGTGAGGTAATGCTGGGGCAACTTCTTTGAGTAAGCCAGAGGATTGTGGAGACAAGAGCAGGGGTGTCCTGTGGGTGGTGATAGGAGGGAAGGCAGCATACGTGATCCCAGGTGCAGGAGAGAAGATAGATGTGATGGTGGGAATTTTGAAAGGCTGAAGAAGAGAAGAGGATGTTTGACATCACTCTCTAGGAGAATGGGAGCGTGAATGAACGATGGCAGCATAGGGTTGCTGTGCGGCACAAGCCCTCCTTTGAAGCATGTGGTCATGAACCGAAGTGAGACCAGTCAGCCCATGTTTGGGTGGTTTTTTTCTCCAGGCAGATTCAGCAGCCTGGAGGATGGTGTTCAATAGGCAAGATTTAATTGGGGTCTCAGTAAGCACTTTTGACAGAGAACATAGGGTCTAGAGAGTCAGTGGAGTATACAAGAAAGTGAAGATAATGAAGCCACAACATAATGGGTGAACTTACCGAAAGCCTCTGTTGTACACCTGAATCTAACTTAACATTGTATGTCAACTGTACTAAATATATATTTTAAATATGAGTGTGCTCATGCATATGTGTGAGGGGGAGGGGCATAGGGGCAGAAAGAGAGGGAGAGAGAATTCTAAACAGGCTCCATGCCCAGTGTAGAGCCCCACATGTGGCTAGATCTCATGACCTTGAGATCATGACCTGAGCCAAAATCAAGAGTCAGATGCTCAACCGACTGAACCACACAGATGCCCCTCTCCCCCCCAGTTTTGTTTTGCTTTTTAAGTGTTTTCCAGGGGTAAAAAAAAAAAAAAAAAAAGAGCCAGGGAATGTTGGCTAGGTAAAGGAGGTGGAAAGGACACTGTAAAGAGGATGAGTGGATTGAGGTCTTTGTCCTGTATGGATAAAAAAAAAATTGTTGGCACCACAGCACTAGATAGAACACTGAGATGTAAGGATAAGGTGGGGTAAGATCAGACGTAGTGGTTAAGGAATGGGATACTCAACATCATGAGTATGGAGTGGGTGCTCTTACTGATATAACCTTGGGAATGTTCTTTCTCATTTGTGAGAAAGTGATCATACAAGGTTATTGAGAGAACACATACACCAGTAACTACAGCAAGGCCTCATTTATCCAATACTGTCAGCAGTTGAGAATTATATTCTGGAATACGAACATTCCAGAAAACAAATACTTAAGGCATATGCTTTATTTTAATAATTTTGATAGGATTCTTTCTAATGGCCATTTAACTGAGTAGATTCGATCTTATCACTAAGAGAGATTGTACTTGAATAGAATATGTGCACAGAGAGAGAAAGAGCACAAGAAAATGAGAGAGATTGTATACTTTAAGGAAGTGCCAATATTTTCAGAGAGGAACCATTTCCAGGGAGTTAGATTTTATAAGGTAATAAATTTCTACTTTTATAGCAGAGGTAGGAAGAGGACTCTAATTATTTGCTGATCAGTTGTTTATTTCCAGTCAATGGCAATTAGTAGGAAACGAAAGATACAGAAACACAGTAAGAGACTCAGATTAATGTCACCCCAGATACAGAGTTCAGGAATACAAAGTAAGTGCCAAGTACTCAATGTACTGAGGAAGAAGGATAAGTCCTTAGGTTGATAGAATGTGACTGGATCCAGATGAGCCCTCCTCTTGAGTTGAATGGTAAGTACTTTAAAACAAGAGGATAAAGTTAGCCTTTCCAGTATGTTCAGGGAAAGTAGATTATTCCAGAAACAGTGATGGGACCACTGCTAGCTATGGGAGAAAAGATAGAAGCAGTAAAGCTGCATTCCTACCTCATTCAACATAATTAATTCCTTATATATTAAAGAGTTAGAAATCAAAAATCAAAACCAGAAGTTATTAAAGAAAACAGATGTATGTTTTTATAAATTTGAAGTGATGACTTCTTTTAAAGAATGGTAATGAAACCCAGACCCATGTGATTAAACATATATGCACACACCATATTTTCGATTAAAATGACTGGCAAATGGCTTGTTTCTCTAGCATATAAAGAGCTCTTTAAATCAGTAAGGAAAAGACAAGCAACCAGAAAGAAAAAGGACAAAGTTAATAAACAACATTTTCATAAAGAAGCATAAGGAAAACAAATTTATGAAAAGATGTTTAGATAATCATTGATAAATAAAAACAATGAGCTATTTCCCCACTACTGGATTTGGCAAAGGTTATAAACTTTAACTCAGTATTGGCAAGGGAGTGGGGAAAAACTGTCACATATAGACAGGCGTTTAAATTTGCATCACCTTTTTGGCAATGTTGGTCAAGATTTTAAATGTATGTACTTTTAATTCCATAATCCCATACCTAGGAATTCAGTATAAGTTCAAGACATTCTTTTCCTTCAGAGGTGACAGAAGGGCCATAAAGACAGCTTGCCTTTTTCCCTCCAATCACAACACAATCTGCCCCACCACTACAAGGGAAACCAATCCCCAAAGAGCCAATAACGAGAAACAGTTTCCCCTAACAGGCCATGGGGACTAACTAGACCCATGCTTATTTAATTTAGTCTCCACCAGAAGTCCTAAAGTTCTCAAATTACTCTACCACCATTATAGCTCTTGACATATCCTATTTGGATCCAATCTCTTCTGGAATCCAGTCATCAGCAAATTCCTTTGTACCATATTCCTTTCTAAGCCTCACCCTCTATCCCCATTCTGGGTCTTATCCCCTCCTGACTACTCAAGGACATTCCTCTAGCAATTGTTCTCACCCCTTCTTGAACACTGGATAGTCCCTTAATACAGAGTAGATCTCACAGCACAATAAACATGCTTTAATATCTCCCATTAAAAAGAAAAACAAACCCCAAAGAGTGCCTGGCTGGCCTAGTTGATAGAACATGCAACTCTTAATCTTAGGGACATGAGTTCAAGCCCCATGTAGGGCAGGGATCCTACTTAAAAAGCAAACAAACAAAAATCTTTTGACTTTACTTCCTTCTCCACACTCCAGTCTCCATCCAAACTCACTGCCTTCCAGTCACCACTCTGGTTCTCTAGTCTCCTTCAGAGGAAAACTCCTTGAGAGGATGGTTTTATGCTTGCCTTCTTCACCACCTCTCATTCTCTCTCTGTAAGCATTTTTACTGAAGTATAATTAACCTCTTGGAAGGTACACAAATAGTAGATATACAACTCAATGAATTATCACAAAGTGAACATACAGTGAACCAATACCCAGGTCAAGAACGAGAATACTCTCTACACCTGAGAAAACTTATTCCCCTCTTCTACTCACTATACACTCCCTCCTCACCCAAAATAACTGCCATTACTTTTAACACATCATTTTGCCTCTTCTGAAAAATTGCTTTGGAATAATATGTATTTATGTGAAATAATACGTATTTCTTTGTGCATATTTTCTCTTGCCCACTATTATGTTTGTGACATTTAGTCAGGTTGTGGTGTGTATCAGGGGCTGGAACACATACGACCTAGTAGGGCCTGAGGATTTATTTTCTGAGTGAAATGAAGCCCTTGGAAGGTTTTAACAGAGGAGCAACAAGATAGGATTTTTGTACTAAAAATCTCAATCAGCTGCTACCTTGAGAATAGATTGAGCTGGAGAGTGAGGGTGAAAATGAAAGCAGAGAGATTGGTTAGGAAACTGT
Organism: Mellivora capensis; assembly: GCA_004024625.1. Lineage (NCBI taxonomy): Eukaryota > Metazoa > Chordata > Mammalia > Carnivora > Mustelidae > Mellivora > Mellivora capensis. The sequence goes on from PISX010001518.1 coordinate 86,702, forward strand.
TGGAACAATCTGATCACATTTTTCTCCAGCTTTAAAAAGAAGAGGCATTTTAGGTCAGTCTCTCAGTGGAGCTAAACAAAGCAATAATAAACCAAGCTCAGTGTTGGACTGCAAAAATTAGGCCAGCTAACACAGTTTAGGCCCAGAAAATAATTAACACCTTCACAACAAAAATAGCCTTTGGAAACAACTGTAATTTCAAAAAATTAAAATAAGATAATTTATGGCTGAGAATAAATAGAAGCTTCAGTATTCTGAAAATTTGTGTCTTAAAAGCAATTAATACTGTATCAACACGAAAAAACTTGCTCAAGGTCTGAAAAGCAAACTAATTTCAGCTCCTAGGGGGAAGGACAGATGGTAATGTTCATAAAAAACTGATTGATAAGCAGTATTAAATGTATAGATTTCCTGGACATACACATTGGAGATATAGTAACACACTATCCAGCATTTTGCATTACTGTTTACATTTATTCTTGTTACTCTTAGCACTTGTGGCAAGAAAAAAAACAAAGATTTGTTTTCTTGGTAAAAAATGTTTTTACTTTTATTTTTTTAAAGATTTTAATGTATTCATTTGAGAGAGAGAGAGAGCTCAAGCAGGGGGAGGGGCAGAGAAGAGAGAGAGAAGCAGGTTCCCCGTTGAGCTGGAGCTCCATCCCAGGACCTGGAGATCATGACCTGAACCAAAGGAAGAGGCTTAACCATCTGAATCTCCCAGGTGCCCTGGTAACAAGTGTTTTTAAATGACTAGGTTGAAACCAAGGGTTACATATGGTTGGGTTTTCATTTATCACTGCATGTTTTGTCTTGGTCCTGAGAGTTCTCAGCTTTTGAAATGGAAATTTTAACATTTTTACTCAGATGCAAATATTTGGTTCTGTGTTGGTTTTCAGAGCACTCTGGACAAGAAATAGGGCTGGACTTGATGGATTTTATACCTGGGATCATGACAGACCCCAATTGAAACCATACACAAAAATCAATTCAACATGGATTAAAGATTGATACCATAAAATTCCTAGAAGTAAACATAGGTGGTAAGCTCCTTGACATTGGTCTTGGTGGTACTTTTTTTTTTATTTGACACATAAAGCAAAGGCAACAAAAGCAAAAATCAACAAGGGGACTGCATCAAACCAAAAAACCTTCTGCGAAGGAAACCAACAAAATGAAAAGGCAGCTTGTGGAATAGGAGAAAATATTTGCAAGCTACACAGCCAATAAGAGGTTACTATCCAAAATACACAAAGAGCTCCTATAACTCAATAGCAAAAAACTAAACCAAAACAACCCAATTTAAAAATGTGCAAAGAGGGGGGCACCTGGGTGGCTCAGTGGTTAAGCCTCTGTCTTCAGCTCAGGTCATGGTCTCAGGGTCCTGGGATCAAGCCCTGCATCAGGCTCTCTGCTCAGCAAGGAGCCTGCCTCCCCCTCTCTCTCTGCCTGCCTCTCTACCTACTTGTGATCTTTCTGTCAAATAAATAAATAAAATCTTTTTTAAAAATGTGCGAAGAATCTGAATTTTTCCAAAAGTGTCATACAAATAGCCAACAGCTACATGAATTAGCTACATACATACATTAGCTCAACATTGCTAATCACAGAGGAAATGCACATCAAAACCACAATGAGCTATCATCTCACACCTATTAGGATGCCTATTATCAAAAGACAAGAGATAGCAAATGCTGGCAAGAATGTGGAGAAAGGGAAACTTCATGCACTATTGGTGGGAGTGTAAACTGGCATAGAACCTGTAGAAAACAGTATGGAGGTTCCTCAAAAAATTAAAAGTGGAACTATATACTCCAGCAATTCCATCTCTGAGTATATGTCCAAAGGGGAAAAAAAACACATTATCTCGAAGAGGTATGTGTATTCCCATGTTCATCGCAGCATTATTCATGATAGCCAAACTATTCACGGGAACAACCTGTACTGGTGGACAGATGAAAGGATAAAGAAAATGTGATATGTATATATATGATAAATTTATTTTATATATTCACATATAATTATTTATTTGTAGACATCTTAATATATTTACACATATAAAATATTCAATCTTTTTAAAAAAGATTTTATTTATTTATTGAGAGAAAGAGAATAAGAGCACAGGGGAGGAGCAGAGAGACAAGCAGGCTCCCTGCTGAGCATGGAGCCGGATGCAGGGCTCAGTCCCACAATCCTGAGATCATGGCCTGAGCTGAAATTAAACATCGGATGCTTAACTAACTGGGCCAGCCAGGTACCCCAAAATATTATTTATTCTTAAAAAAGAAATCCTGTTATTTGCAACAATATGGATGAACCTAAAGGGCATTATGCTGAGTGAAATATACCAGACCAAAAAAAAAGCAGCATGATATTACTCATATGTGAAATCTAAACAAAAGAAGAAAACTCATAGAAATAGTAAAAATGTGGTTGCTAGGGGCTAGGATATAGAAGAAATGGGAAGAGAGGGGAAGGAGAATGGGGGAAGGACAAAGGGAGAGAAGCTCAAGCAGATTCCGCACTGAACAGAAAGTCAGACTTGGGGCTCAGTCTCATGACCCTGAGATCATGACCTGAGCCAAAAGCGTAAGCCGGACACTCAACTGACTGAGGCACCCAGACACCCCATGGTTTACTTCAGGTAACTCAAAACCCGAATATTGCCTTGCTCCATCAACTGCTCAGAATCTTTATTTTTTCTACCAACCAACTGAAGACAATGCCTTTGTCTGTATCTTCTGACTGAAAAAGATGAATCAAGTGACGCTCGGAAGCCCGGTTAGACGTGAAGCCAATAGTGCAAGAGCTTTGGAGTCGGACAGACCTCCATCGTTTATGAGTGGGTGACGACCAACAGGTTGCCTTACCCCTCTACAATTTGGTCTCCCCATTTGTGAAAAGGATGAGTTAAACGAGCCTGACTCTTCAAGTCGTGGGAAAATTCAGTGAGAAAATGGGCCTGGCACACAGCATTCGTTATGTGTTGGCTGCTATGATTTATTTTCTTTAAGATTTTATTTATTTATTTGACAGCGATCACAAGCAGGCAGAGAGGCAGGCAGGGAGAGAGAGAGAAGGAAGCAGGCTCCCTGCCGAGCAGAGAACCTGACTCGGGGCTCGATCCTTGGACTCTAGGATCGTGACCTGAGCGGAAGGCAGAGGCTTCAACCCACTGAGCCACCCAGGGACCCCAGTTGCTATGATTATTGTTGTTGATGATGTTATTATTCCCATCTGAGGCCAGTGGGGGCAAATGAGCCCTGTGTCAATAGACACCCCCCACCTCCCGCCAAATCCTACTGGGTAAGCAGCTGCCTCTGCTTCTTTCTCAGGCTGCTTTGTTGTACTTCCTGCCTGCTGGAGGCACCAATCAATAATAAGAACGGAGCCCGCATGTGAGATGAGGCAGGGAGAGGGAGTTTGTAAGAGAGGGAAGTGATCACTGAAAAAGTCATGGCAGGTCTATAAACCCAGCACCCCAGGCGTGCAGGAAATGCTAGCATTAAATTGGTCTTTCTCTCTTTACACTTGGAGTCTCTAACAGACTTTAGATAAAAAAAAAAAAAAAAAAAAAAAGCTTTGTAAAGACAGAGAGTGCTTCGTCTCTTTCTTGAGTCCCTCCACATTGGTAATTTTAGGTAGCTAAGTCAGCAGCCCTCAATCTTTTCTCTACTGATTCACACAATGGATGCCATCCACAGGACTGCTCAGGTTCACAGGGTTGCTCAAGATGTGGTGACGTTCCCAACAACCCAGCAAGTGGTAATTCCACCTTATTCCCTGTCCGGAATGCAAGGGAGAGTGACAAATAGAGGAACACACTTTAGCCAACTCCAATTCACTTTTCATAATGTTCATGTCTATCTTTACTGTTAGTAATAAGTTACTTTTGACACCTCACACTGACCATGGTCACCATTTTAACAAGCAGCTTTCTGGGTGCAATATGATAAAACAGGCCAGGGAGCTAGCTATAAGGAGATAGGATGAGAAGAGTATGGGGATGTTTATCAGTGTTTCCCTGCAAGTGTTATGGGGCTTTTCTTTTCAACTTGACCCTCCTGTAGAAGCAGAAAATTTTTTGCCAAAAGTGGCTTAAAGGACTCTTCCTTGCTCTTTAACAAATCACAACCTGCATAGAAAACAAGAATTAGTTGCTCAAATGGGAGCAGTGATTTCAATGGCTGGTGTCCAATATAAAAAAAGAAGAATCCCAATGTTTGTATGATACCAACTTCTGAAAATAATGTTTGGCCAACTTTCTTGCATAATGGGAATATGAGAAAGGCAGGAATAATTACTAAAGGGGGAGACTTAGAGGAGTGAGCTGTATTAGGTCAAAGAAGATGGCCAAGAGGGTTGGGGCACATTAATGTACTGGGTAAAAAGACACCAGGTCATGAAGAGGGCTGGGTTAAAGCAAAGCAGAAGCTGAACTCTTGATTCTTTTACTCCAACCAGCCCTCTTCCTCCCTCTTCATAAATGAGCCAGAAAACTTTGAGTCATCCTTGACTCCTCTATTTCTCTCAAACCCTCCATCTGATCGATGAGCAAATGCTGTCTGTTCAAGTTTTAAAATTGTACTAGAACCTAATCACGTCACACCATCTCCTCTGTAACTTTTCTCCAAGCCACCAGTATCTCCTGATAGGTCCGTAATCAAAGGAACGAGACTGATACAAAGCGAAAGTCAAGCAAAGCTTTATTTCACGCCAAGCATCAAGAATCAAACCGACCATTCGGGGCCGCCTCTGACAGAGAGGTCGACCCCTCCCAGCCTCGAAGACTAATTTTTATAGAGCAAAGGCCATGTGGTTGGGCCTGGCCACACACAGGTGGCCAATGAGATTGTAACACACAGGAAGCTGCACAGTCATGCTAGGTCACACACGGGTGGCCTATTGAATTACAGTTCACCCCATAGTAGCTATTTGAACTAGCCTATCACCTTGGTCAGAATTGGCACCCAAAAGGCGCTCAAGAGGCGCCCAAGAGGCGGGGCCCACACTCCTTGGTAGCTAGGGAGACAGTATGCTCGCCCCACTGATTGGATGTCTCCACCTGGCTCGACTCATCCCTGCATTTGGGCTCTGTTACCTCCACCTGACCTGACCCTCCCTTGTATTTGGACTCTGTTATCAGGGACTGGTCGACCATATTCTAATGGTTTCCTGGACTTGCTTTTAAGTAAGTTCCCCTGGGGTGGGGGGGCAGGGTCAGTTTAAGTTTTACTGCATAAACAACAAAATCACTGTTTGACCGGATGGGAATCACTGTGGCTAAATAGGCTCTTACATCTCCCACCTGGGTTATTGCAACAGCCTTCTAACCAGTTTCTCTACTTCTCCCTGTTTTCTTTCTTTTTTTTTTTTTTTTTTTTTAACTCAGTAACCAGAGTGATCTTTTTAATATTTAAATCAGATGTCATTCCTTTGCAAACCTCCAGTGGCCTCGCATTTACATTCTCTGAAAGCCAAAGCCTTTGCCTTGGGTCTGAGAGACCTTGGATGACCTTGACCCTTCCAACCTTTTTTACATCATCTCAAACAGCTGTTCCCTCAGACAAGTCACTCTGCTCCAATCCCAGTGGTCACTACTGTGTTGCTTGAAGAAGCCTACCTCAAGCACTTTGCACTTACAATTCTTTCTACAAATTATTTTCTTCCGGAAATTTGCTTGGTTAATAATTCATTCAAGTTGCTGCTCAAAGCCTTCATTACCAAATAGGCCTTGCCCTTCTGTATGGGCACCTTGATCTTCGGCATCTGCTTCAGCAGTCAATAACTGCGAAGAAATTAGCAATGTTGAACTGTGCAAAATTTCTAGAATTTTTTTGTTTGTTGTGTTTTGTTGTGTTATGTTTTAAGGGCCTCAAATGAAAAGCTTCTGTATCAGATTAGTGAAGGGGGGCTATTATCCTCAGCACATTGTTGCATTTACATTACAAACTCCTTATTTTAAAGAATGGTAATTTGAGGACTTTTGGAATTTAAATCCATTTGTAAACACAGGTATGTATTTTTGTAACTGTTGTTTTTCACACCGGGACTAATTGTATTTTATCCACCCTTAGTTCCAGAGACCCTTAATTACAGAAAGCAGAGGGAAGCACAAGATGAAGCAAATTGTATTGATGAGACGAAAATAGCAAATTAATAGACCTAATGACTTGGAATCTAAGATATTTATGAAGGGCTTTTTTCCCCACTTCTTCCAAACATAGGTAGGTATAATATTTTGTGGAGTCAGGAAAGTCATAACTCATTTTGACAATTTAAACCCCCAAAGCTATTTATTTATGAAGCTTTGGGTATTTTGTATTCACCTAATTCCATCACGTGGTGACAATTATGCTTGGGTGTGGACTCCTGCATGGAAATAGGCATCCCCTTATTGTGTTCACACAGACCTTTTACATCTCAAGGGGGATGAGCAGCTGTTGTGGAGTCTGATGAGCCCAGTTCTGAGAGAGAAGGAGCCCTGAAGAGACCCTGGTAGGTTTGGAGGGAGGGCAGAGCGGCGATTTCTATTTGGGGAGACCCCAGGGGAGAACACAGCACGCCTTCATTACCGGACCTTCCCACCGGCCAGGCCATTGATCTCTACCCAGCCTCCTGGCCATGCTCCATGCTCAGGGCTGGGGGAGGAAGGTCAGGCTGCGCCACTGCCATTAGCCACATCCTCCTGCTATGGGGAGACCCTATGGTCACCTCTGCCCTAGGGCCTGACAGCTGGGCACTCAGTGCCCCCCACCCCTGCTGTCATTGTTAGGTGACCAGTGATCAGCTCCATCATCCACATGGGAGACGCATGACCCAGCTTGATATGCAGCCTGTGAGCTAATGCCTGGAAATTTCCTTCACAATCTGCTTTTGCATCTAGAAACCCAATGTTATTAAAGTAATATGTTTAACTCCTACCCCAGGGGCTGCGGAAAGTGTTACAGCTCTGTAAACCACTGCTTTCAGGGAAGTTCTTTCTTTCTCTGCCACCCTAGTTGTAGTGACATTCTCTCAGTTCTTTCTGATTCCCTGACCAGGAAGATAATGAAGAAATAGGGTAGTAGTGGCTGATTGGAGCCAGACTGGGAGGCAGCCATACTAGTTACCACTAACACCCTGACCGCCCCAAGGCCGGTAATCCTCAGCTTCCTTAATTGTGAAATAAAGCATTTAAATGGATTGTTTACATTTTGGTTGCTTTCTGAGCATACATCAGACTTCAAAAATTGAGGCAGTTTCTCACACTGAGGTAAGTAGCAATTCCATCTGCTATTTCCACATGGCAATATTTTTGTCAATACAAGGGCCAGTTGACCGATTTGCCAGGTATCGATTTTGGTAAAATTTTTTACGTTATTTCTCTCTCTCTCTCTCTCTCTCTCTCTCAGCTTTCTTGACTTATAATTGACAAGTAAAATTGTAATATATTTAAAGCATACAATATATACATATAAATGTGTGAAATGATCCCCATAATCCAATTAACACTTCTATCACCTCACAATTTACCTCTGTGTATGTGTGTGTGAGCATACTTTTCTACTCTCTTAGCAAATTTCAGGTATACAATACAGTGTAATCAACTATAGCCACTAGTTGATCTTCAAACGTTATTAATCCTACAGCTGAAAGTTGTATTTTCCAAACTTTCCTCCATTTCCCTCACTCCCTAGCCCCTGGCAGTCATCATTCTACTGTTCGTTTCTATGAGCTTGACTTTTTTTTATGATTTCACATATAAGTGATACTATGAAGTATTTGTCTTTTTCAGGCTTATTTCCCTTAGAATAATGCCCTCAGTTTCATTCACGTTGTTGTAAATGACAGGATTTCCTTCTTTTTTGATACTGAATAACATTCCTCTGTGTGTATGCGCGCGCGCGCGCGCGCGTGTGTGTGTGTGTACATGCATGCATTTTCTTCATTCCTTCATCTGTCCACAGACACTTACGTTGTTTTTATATCCTGGCTATCATGAACAATGCTACGACGAACATGGGAGTATAGATATCTCTTTGAGATAATGGTCTTTCCTTTGTATCGATACATATCCAGAGATGGGATGAATTATACAGGAGGTCTATTTTTAATTTTTTGAGGAACCTCCATTTTTTCCCACAATGGCTGTGTCAGTTTACGTTCCCATCAACAGTGTGCAAGAGTTCATTTTTCTTCATATTCTTGCCAGCATTTCTCTCTTTTGTCTTTTTATAACACATATCCTAACAGGTGTGGGGTGATAGCTCATTGTGGTTTTGATTTGCATTTGCCTGATGATTAACAATGTTGAGCATCTTTTCATGTACCTCTTGGTCACTTGTATTACTTTGGAAATGGGTAACTTATTTTTTTTTTCTATTGAATTATATGAGTTTGTATATTTTGGATATTAACTCCTTATTGGATATATAGTTTGCAAAAATTTTCTCATATTCTATAGGTTGCCTTTTCATTTTGTTGATGGTTCCCTTTGCTATGCAGAAGCTTTTTAGTTTGATGCAGTGCCACTGGTTGATTTTTGTTTTTGTTGCCTTTGCTTCAGGTGTCAAATCCAAGAAGTCATCACCAAGACCAATGCCAAGGTGCTTACTACCTATGTTGTACTCTAGAAGTTTTACAATTTCAGGTCTTATGTTCAAGTCTTTAATGCATTTTGAGTTGACTTTGTTGTTGGGTGAGATAGACATTCAGGTTTTTTTTTTTGCTTGTGGAGATCCAGTTTTCCCAAAATCATTTGAAAAGACTATTCCTTCCTCATTGTATATTCTTGGCACGTTTGCCAAAAAAGTTAGCTAATCTTATATGCATGGGTTTATTTGATGCCAGTACCATATTTTTTGTTTGTTTGTTTGAAGATTTTATTGATTTATTTGACAGAGATCACAAGTAAGCAGAGAGGCAGATAGAGAGGGGGGGGAAGCAGGCTCCCTGCCAAGCAGAAAGCCCGATGTGGGGCTCGATCCCAGGACCTTGGGATCATGACCCGAGCCGAAGGCAGAGGGTTTAACCCACTGAGCCACCCAGGTGCCCTACCATATTGTTTTGATTTCTATAGCTTTGTAATATAGTCTGAGATCAGGAAGTATGATGCCTTGAGCTTTGTTCTTCTTTTTCAAGATTGCTTTGGCTGTTCAGGGTCTTCTGTGGTTCCACACAAATTTCAGGATTGTTTGTCATATTTCTGTGAAAAATGTCACTGAAATTTTGTTAAGGATTGCATTGAATCTATAGATCACTTTGAGTAGTATGGACACTTTAATGATGTTAATTCTTTCCATCCGTGAGCACAGAGTATCTTTCCATTTATTTGTGTTTTCTTCAATTTCTTTCATCAGTGTTTTAAGTTTTTCAGTAGATGAATCTTTCACTTCCTTATTTTGAAGTATTTTATTCTTTTTTATGAGATTGTAAATGGAACTATTTTCTTAATTTCTCTAGTAGTTTATTATCAGCATATGGAAATGCAACTGATTTTTGATACTAGTTTTGTATCCTGCAACTTCACTGAATGTGTTTATTCTAACAGTTTTTTGGTAGAGTCTCTGAGGTTTTCCATATATAGTATCATGTCATCTGCAAATAAAGACAGTTTTACCTTTTCCTTTCCAGTTTGGATGATGTTTATTTTTTTCCCCCTTTTCATAATTGCTCTGGGTAGAACTTCCAGTATTATGTTGAATAAAAGTGGCAAGAGTCAATATCCTTGTATTTTTCCTGATCTTAGAGGAAAAGCTTGCAGTTTTTCATCACTGAATGTGATGTTAGCTGTGGGCTTGTCATATATGGCCTTTATTATGTTGAGGTATATTCTACCTACATTTAACTTGTTGAGAGTTTTTATCATGAACTTTATCCTACTGAATTTTATCGAATGCTTTTTCTGCGTCTGTTGAGAAATTATATGATTTTTATCTTTCGTTTTGTTAATGTGTTGTATCATGTTGGTTGATTTGTGCATGTTGAGCTATCCTTGCATCCTAGGAATAAATCCCACTAGATCACAGTGTATGATCCTTTTAATCTACTATTGAATTTGGTTTGCTAATATTTTATTGAGTACTTTGGCATTTACTGTCTTGATTTTTCATATTGCATTACAGTTTCCCAGGTCACTTGGTCTTGGAATAGAAGAGGAGAGTTAATGGTCACTGTGGGACTTGGTTCTATTAAGTTATCTTGAACCTTTTCCAAGTGGGCTCTCAAGAATCGTGTGCTTTGTTCCTACTGCCACTCTGCCTACATCCCCTGCTTCTTGCTATTTACTCAGGCCAGGCCCTGGGGGAAGAGTGCCTAGGGTCTCGGTAAATATTTTGCCTTCCCCATTTGCTCTTAGGATGGTCTCCAACTTCTTTCTTCATTTGTTCATTTTATTAATTTCAGAAACCCCAGAATCTGATCCTGGACCTCCTCCATCAGACTGGAGGAAGTTCAAGCCTCTTCCAACATGTTTCTTGCAAAGTAGCTCACAAAACTGCTTATTTGAGTCAAGCCTCAGAGAAGATCCCTAATTCCACCATGGATCCCATCCCATGGTTACTCCATCCCCTGGGAATAATCCATCTCATTCTTTACCATATACCACACAACATCTGTTTAAGTTCCCTCAAGCATCTGGCAGCTTGGCTTACTGGAAGAGACATTGAATTTGGGACCCACAGACTTGACATTGAGTTCCAGCTCTTCTACATACAAATTTTGTGACTGGGACACTGCTGGTCTGAAACTTAGTCTGCTTATCTGTAAAATGGGAGTAATAAGAGTTTTACAGGAATTAAACCAAAGAACATATGACAAAGGAGCCTGTGGATTTTTTTTTCAAAGATTTTATTTATTTCAGAGAGAGATTATAAGCAGGGGGAGCTGCAAAGTGAGAGGGAGAAGCAGACTTCCGCTGAATAGGGAGCCATGTGAGGCTTGATTTCAGGACCGTGGGATCATGACCTGAGCTGAAGGCAGATGCTTCACTAACTGAGACATCCAGGGGCCCCTGGACATTAAAGCATTTTACAATGTTTTTGTGCGTGTGTGTGTGTGTGTGTGTGTGCTTATTTATTTTTTGTTTTAATGTAGTGGAGTGTGGTAACTAGGAGCACAACTTTGGAGTTAGACTTCTGTTTGAAGCCAGGCTTTACTATTTACTAATTTTATAACCATGGATAAGTGACTTTAACCTCTTTTTCCCCAACTTTAACATCTATAAAATAGAAGAGATAGAGAAGATAGCAATATCTGTATTTTAGAATTATTGAAATAAATATTAAGTGAGGTATGTTAAGTACTTAATCATAGTTTTTAACATATCATAATAAAGGGTAGTTGCTTTTTTCCATTATGATAGTGATTTTGTCTTCATTATAAGGATATTACTGACTCTGAGGATGTTTTTGGCCTCAATAGGAGGTACATCAGGACCCTTTAGACTTCTAATATACCTCCTTTTGTTATCCACCTCAGAATGCTTATCTTTAGAAATAAATGCATATAGATTTGTCTCACTTAATTTCAGTGTTTAGAAAATATTTTTTCAGTAGTTTGAAAATACATAAAAATGTAGCGCACTAGCTCCTTAGCAGCTGAGATTATTTAAGTTGACTCTTGGTTCTCAGATTCAGTCAAAAATTTACCAGGAAACTCCTGGAAGAATCAGTCCTCAGAAACCGGCATTCTAAGGGAAGCCCTTCTTGTGGGAATAACAGACCTGAGGTAAGTATTTTGAGAAAACGGTTGAGCAAATGAAGCTACCAAGATCTTTTGCCTACACCCTTCTGCCAGTAAACCAGAAGGCTTCATCATTCGGTATGTGTGTCAAGGTTGTTCAGGGGATTTCTTGGGGGAAATGTAGTCCAGCATCTCTAGAAGATTCTATCATAGGGCATGTCTTTTGTGTCCACAAGTGCCCCATCTCAGGAAAGTAAGATGTTTGCTTCTGGAATAGAAAACTATAATTATTTTTGCCCATGCATCTGTGGTTAGCTAAAAGGTGGCTGGGGGTGGCGGCTCTAGCATCGTCTCAGCTGGGGCAGCTAGTGTCTGCTGTGAGAAATTTCTTCAGCAGGCTTGTTTTCAGGGCAGTTACAGGAAGCAGGAGCACAAATGAAAGGTGTGCTTATGTTTGAGGGCCAGGTTTCAAATTCTCTCTCGCTGCGTTCTGTTGGCAAAAGCAACGGAAGGGAAACCAGCCTAGATAGAAGAGGAGAGCAAATAGACCCCCTTTTGATGGGAAGAACTGCAAAATCACATTGCGAAGGGAGAAACAATGGATCACAGCCATTTTTGTAATCCACCACATATGGTGTAACTGCTATGCTGCTCTTGAAATTAGCTGTAGTAATTTATTTTTCCCTCTTGCTTGTATGTGAGTGTGTCTGTTCCCCTACATTCTTGGCAACACTTACTAGAACCTAGTCAAATTTTTTTTATCAGTCTGATAATAAAAGCTAACTGGTATCACATTGTTATTTGATTTTAATCTCCTTATTGCTAGTGAGGTTGAGCATATCTTTATGTATTTATTAGTAATTTGGATGTCTTCTGAGGATTACCAAATCATATCCTGCTAATTTTTACATTTGTTGGACTTTTTTGCTTTATTTTTATAATTCCTTTCATATCCTAATTCTTTGAATGCCATATCACTGCAAACTTCCTCCATTTCATTCATTTGTCCTTTTAACTTTGCCTCTCATGTCATCTGCCATAAGCAAAAATGTTGTATTTTTATGCAATGAAATATGCCCATCTTTTCCTTTATGAGTTGTGCTTTTTGTGACTTAAGTTGCTCTCAATTTCAACACCTTTAATATATTACCTCATTTTTTCTTAAAATAGTTTTGATATTTTCCTTTTTATATTCAATTCCCTCATATATCTGGGATTTATTTCTCTATATCATATGAAGGCAAGAATCTAAGTTTACTTTCACTTTACCAGTGTTCTCAATCTACTTTTTTGAAGTGCATCTTTCTCTCACTGGTTTTTGGTGCCATCCCTGTCACATATCAAAACTCCTGATTTGAAATTTGGGTATTCATGCTTTCTGATGGCTGAGTAATATTCCATTGTGAATATGGACCTCTTAAAAAACAAAACAAAACAAAAACAAAAAAACTCCTGATGTGAGTGGGACCGTTTCTAGACTCTGAAATTTCCATTGACTTATTTGTCTGCTGTGACACAAAAAAATGTGCTATTTTGTTTCTGATCATTTGACTATGGAATAGTTTCTAATGAATAAGAATACTTTCTGTTCTTTTTCAAGATTGCTCAACTATTTGTGTAGCTATACTTTTGCTCAACTATTTGTGTAGCTATACTTTTCTATATGAATTCTTTTTTTTTTTTAAGATTTTATTTATTTATTTGACAGAGATCTCAAGTAGGCAGAGAGAGAGGGGGAAGCAGGCTTCCTGCTGAACAGAGAGCCCAATGCTGGGCTCGATCCCAGGGCCCCGGATCATGACCTGAGCAGAAAGCAGAGGCTTTAACCCACGGAGCCACGCAGGCACCCCTGAATTCTATATATACCAGAATTTTTAAAAATCTACTTCACTTTTGACTTTTCTGTTCTGAGATGTAATGGGCACACATCCAGAAAATGACTATTTTCACTGGACACATAGAGCTTACTCCTCCCCAATTCATGGTCATTCCTCATCAAGGGCACATGTGCCCAGTAGACAAGAGCTGGAACTGTATTCTGCTATACCACCTCTCATCCTGGTCAAGCCGTTTCTCTGTTTCTCAATGTTCCTACTTGCTCAATACTACTAATGTAAAATCCTAAAAACAGTAGGAATGTTTCTTTAAAAGTAAGTAATTATTATAAATCCTATTTCTAATTAGAGCTCTAGTACTTTCTGAGTTCCTATATAATTCCTCATCTCCGATGTCTCAGAATTTAGCCTCTTAGTCATTCAGCAATTATTTACTTAGGCCTTATTACAGGGCTGTTACTGCGTAGGTTCAAGGAATAGGATAGCTTACTTAGCAGTTCTCTGAAAAAGAAGAGACAAGATTATTTTAACTTTATATGTGAAGGAACTAAAGCACACACAAAAAATTCTGTTAAACTAATTTGATTCAATACAAGTTATATTTGCTGAGTGCTGACAAAAGTTCCATCTCAGACTGTAGGGCAATATGTTAAGGGATGGGAGTGTAGAAGATGAAGAAGAAAGGTCTTCCCTTCAAGGCTGGTCTCATCCAATATGAAACATTACAGTCTACATGTAGACATTAGAGTTGAATCCATAAAAGACTGCTTGCCTCCTTTCTGGGCAGATTTTAATTATTTCCTCAAGCAGGTAGACTCTAAATTGGCTTTTGAAGAATGGCAGTATCATTGTATGATTTCTAAGGAGATTATCATGTGAGACATATTGAGGGCCAGAGGAGATACTGGAACAAAAGGGACCTTAGGGAAAATACACATTGCACAGATAGGGGGAGAAGAGGATGTTAGGCTGCTTGGAATGGAACTCCTATTTGGAACATATAGAGGTGGAATGAGTCAGTTCTCTTGTACCTCCAGGCTAGTAGAAGTCAGTGGATTAGGAGACCTGACATAAATTAAAATCATGTGCTGGCTCTCAATTCTTTCTCATTATAATGCTAATTCCTTTCTAGAAGTAACTCCAGTGTAATCTCCTCTTCAAAACCTTTTATAATTCACCACCTAGACTTAACCATTCTTCCATTTATCCCTGCTGTCCTCTGTGCATTTTAAAATCACAACATCTGGCCTTGTCAGCATACATGTTGATGTGTCTATCTCCCTGAGAGTAGAGACTCTGTCCTTTGGGCTTTGTGTCCTTGGCAACTAGCACAATGCCTATTAGTTGAATGAAGTTTTTGGTTGTTGTTGTTGAATGAACTTTTGTTGACCAACTACCAGTTAATCCCTATTTTCTACATACCCCTATTTCTGCATATTTAATGCATCTTATGAGGTAGTAGTCTGTAGCACTGATATGATCCTTTGGTCACAGAATCTTATGATTTTTGTGGGTGTTGATGCAGAGTGTGATGTGATCCCAAGAAGAAAGCTCTAGAAAGTAGACTTGGCCAACAGTGCAGAGAGAATCATCATTGAGCCACCTGTCTCAAACTAGTCTAGACCTTGTTGAGACTTATAAGAAAGATATTTCCTTAGTAATTGGACATTTTCTTCTGAAATCCATATACTTACCTTGTTCTGTAAACTTCAAACTCAAATAATTCAAACTTGTTTAAAAAAAAGTCCAAGAAAACTAAATAAGCCTGGTACTTCTTATATTTAGATTTTCTTCTGTTTTTAGGTTAAACATTCCTTCTGCATTTCCCAGATACCCTTTATGAAATTTGTCTTGAACTTTGAGTGTTCATTTTGACAAAGATGGTGTGACACAGCTAGGAAATTCATTAACTATATCCTCCCTGAGCAAATAAAGGGAATATGATTTTGTCAACTTGATAAGCATTTACTAAGACTTTGCCATGAGTCAAGTGCCATTCTAAGGAAGAGGAAGCATATCGAGGTTAAAAATTTTCAAAGTATACTTACACCCTTCAAAGGGCACACTGCATTTCTGTTGGGGAATCAACACAAAGTGCAGAAAGCTGCAAATAAGGCAAAATAAAAACATAAGGCACTGGCTAGTTCAGCATGTAAGTGCTGGAGGGATCAGAGTGTGTGAAAGGATCTTGAGAGAAGGTAGGACAGACTCGTGGGCTTTGGAGTCAAATCTTGTTACGAATCCTAGTTCTACTATCACTAAGTAGACATGTAACCTAGGGCAAATGACATAACCTATAAACCTCATTTTACTCATTTGCAAAACTGGGCTGCTATCTACCTCACAGGGTATTATAAATAAAGAATAAGGTAGTATATGTAAAGCACAAGTGTTTGGTACAACAGTGGACTCAATAAGTAAAAGCTACTTTTACAACTAAGAAAATCTGAGAACCTGTGTTCAACTATAGTCACCAGAAACATAGTTAATAGTAATAATAAGTAATAGTGAACCCCCATGTGCCGGGCATTCTGTTACATAGTCTCCATGCGTTTTCTTGTGTAATGCTTACAACAACTGTATTTTTCCCCAACAAAAGGGAAAAATCAAAGGGAAGTTGGTTAAATTTTTTAAAATTTCACAATTAGTAAATTTGACTTTTAAACAGGTCCTAGTGTCAATTGACACTAGGCAAGTTTAATCTTCATTCAGGATCAGAATTTATTATCTGACATTTGAATGCTGTTGCTGATCTGTACATACTTAGGCAATCTTTGGACTTCAGTTCGCTTCTCGGTTTGCATAACAAAGCCAAAGGCCTATTTTATAAAGTCGGCTTCATAATAAACTTCAGTCTGCTCTTGGACTCTTATTGGAAGTTGAGGCATAACCTGGTAGCTTGATGCTATTTCTGATCTCCAAGCAGGCGCATGTAGAAAGTTGGAAGTGAGTGTGAGATATCTGGCCAGGCTAAGAATGAGATAATGAGTATAAGAGAAACAAGATATACCAACACCTCACTTCTTATCAATATTTAAGGAAGTGTACTTTACAGACAGAGGACTAGTAACTGTCCAAAAAGTGCTTAAAGGTAGAAAAATATCAAGTCAACATGAAAACTGTAAAGAGAAAATAAAATTAAACATTTCAGCTAATAAGTATTCTTCTCTAAAAACTAACAATGAAGCAGTAGAACACTGTAACACTACTCTCCAAACTGAACTAAATAGTCTCTAATAAACATTCTGAGATATTGAAAATACTCCCAATTAAAACTTATAAAACTTGGGACACCTGGGTGGCTCAGTTGGTTAAGCAGCTGCCTTCGGCTCAGGTCATGATCCCAGCGTCCTGGGATCGAGTCCTACATCGGGCTCCTTGCTCGGCAGGGAGCCTACTTCTCCCTCTGCCTCTGCCTGCCACTCTGCCTGTGCTCGCTCTCTCTCTCCCTCTCTCTCTGACAAATAAATAAATTAAAGAAAAATTTAAAAAAAAAACAAACAACAACTTATAAAACTTAAAACAAAAATGGACAAAACAAACAGTGCAAAGAAATGCCCAAAAAGATACTCAAGCTCTGAGAGAAATCCAATAAAGCATTTGGGACCAAGAGAGAATAGAGTTGAATGGAAATCTAATAAAGACATTTAGGCAGGAAAACAACAAAGAAAATGAAAGTGAGATACAAAGAAGTAAAAAAAAAAGGAGTGCCTGAGTTGCTCACTCAGTTGATCATCCAGCTCTTGGTTTTGGGTCAGGTCATGGTCTCATGGGGTGGGGTGGAGCCCTGCCTTGACTCCACACTCAGCAGGGAGTCTGCTGGACATTCACTCTCTCTGGCCCTCCCCCTACCTGTGTGCATGCTTTCTCTCTAAAATAAATAAATCCTTAAAAAAGTAGTAAAAAAATGTTAAAGGAAAGTGGAGGAAGTGAACAATGTGCATAGAAGGTCTGATACATATATAATGGAGAACCTAACAAGATAGTGGTACAGAACTAATATTTAAAAGTATAATATAATAAACCTTAATGAAAGAGACAAGAGAAAACAAGTCGACTTAGTGAAAAGGCTGAGCAGGTGCCTGGAAAGATTAACTATGACACATAACCCTAGTAAAATAAAGAAAAATCCCTAGGGCCTCCAGGCAAAAAATCACATTACCTTTAAAAGTAAGGAAATTAGGCTAGCATAACACTTATCAAGAGCCATATACAAGGGAAAGAAATAGTAGAGCAACATTTTCAAGAAACTCAAGGAAATAAAATGTGAGCCAAGGATTTTTTTTTTAATCCTGCCAAGATGTTCTTCAAGTACCAAGATTATTTAAAAAATCCAAACAAAAACAGTTTTACACATGCAACAATGCAAAACAAACTGTACACACAAGTAGTTTCTGAGCAATCAACCATGGATGAACTCATCCAACCAACAGAGAACAGAGGAGACTTGGCAAATGATGGCAAGAATTTAAGATATTTAAGTATAAAGCTAATATTTAAAGCAAAGATGGGGACATTGGTGGAAGAATAATATGTAAAGGCAATATGTTCTGATGAAGTAGAATGAATATAACTGGAAAATGAGAGAAGAAAGAAAAAAATAGGATCATTGACCGACTTATCGGTAATTGGTGAGTATCAAAGGATGCCATTGTAAACGGACAAACTTGTAAGAGGCTAAATAAGGAAAAAAGATTAATGGCACTGTAAATTATAAAAATACAAAACACTAGAACAAAAATGCAAATCTTCCTTACCACCAAAACAAATGAAGCAAGGAAGCTACATCAAATAAAGATCAAAGCAAAGTAAATGCAACATAATACACATAAAATGATTTGACAGAATTGAGACTACACAAATTAGTCATATCACTAAGTGTGAGTGGGTTTTAACTCATCCATTAAAAGAGAATAATTTCAAGTAGGCTCCTAATGCAAAGCCCAACTCTATGCTGTTTCCAAGGAGAGTACCTAAACTATCTCACTTTAAGCCATACTAGGCTCTGGGCTGTGCAGACCTCCCTCATTATGCTGGTCCCCTGCACAACTGTTCAGACAAGTGTCCTTGCTTTGTGGATCACAAATGCATTGAAAGATTCTGGTAGTTTTTCCAGATTACAGATTTATTGCTGTATCTATTGGGAAGGTTTAGCATATTTTAGCCCGCAGGGTCTTTAGTATAGAGCCCTATAGGAAAAATTCCTGCCTGGCTTTTATTTTAAGAGCAATTTCATGTCTTCTGAGTAATGTGCTAGTTTTTAATTTTAAAAGCATGACACTTAGAATGCTTGGCAATAAGCTATATCTTAATTGGAAACAAGTGCATATGTCATGAGTTTTGTTGTTTCGGCCTCATTCTACTCTATTTTATATGCTCACCTTTATTTTTCTCATATAATTTCCAGCTCCACCTTTGGTAATCTTATTATATTTTATTTATCTTTTTAAGCTGCCTTAGATACTTTATGGGAAGGATGCAGCATAAAAGCAAAATCAATGAAATGTTTTAAATGTTACTTGTTATTACAAATATCAAAAAGATTAGGTTGCTTGGGAAGGAAGTGAAAATTTCTGCTTCAAAAGAGAGCAGTGGCATTCCCATGCCTTCATCCAGGCAGAGGGAGTGGGAGGGCTTCTGAGGTCCCTGGGAGGTTCTGAGATGCTCCTCATTGTTACCCAAACTATCTTCATTAGTACTTCTTGCTTTGTAAACACTTATTTTATCTTCCCTGTTGACTTTTTTTTTTTAGGATTTTATTTATTTATTTGACAACACAAGCAGGGTAACAGACAGACAGAGGCAGGGGGAGAGGAAGGTTCTCTACTGAGCAGGGATCCCCACGTGGGGGCTGGATCCCAGGACTCTGGGATCATGACCTGAGTGGAAGGCAGACATTTAACCCACTGAGCCACCCGAGGCACCCCTCCCTGTCGACTTTTAAGGGTGGAAAGCTTACAAATTGCGAGGCAAGTTTTTCTATACTCTTATTAGCTTGTTTCTTGCTTGGGGAGAATATGTTATTAAGATCCTTAGTTTTATAATTTTTTCTCAAAGGGCTTCTCTTTACTAAACTTGAAAAAAAAATCTGTATTTTTAGCTTCCACTGTGTTTTCTTCTGGTACTTTTTCCTCTCTCAATTTTCTAAAGAGCGAGTCCAGTGCCAAATAGTGTTTATATTTAAAATACACTGTACCTAAGTATTTATAGACATGAATTTTGTATTTTTGTACTTTTAACTACTTTTTCTGTGCTTGTATCCTCCTATAAGGTGACATCAGTCTTTTCCGCTCATTCTCCTATCCCCCTCTTCACCAGTGGCCAAGTCGAGTTGCTGTAGCATTGATTCTTATTTAGTGAGAATATGCATAACTGATAGGTGAAAAAAAAAGAGGAATAACAGGTCAATTGTAAAGACCTCAAGGACATGAGGACTAACACAAAGCAAGAGAAAAATATTTTCGTTCACTATTTAGCAGACACTTACTGACCACCTACTATATTGCAGTCACTATCCTCTCTGAAGATGAAGTGCTGAGAAAACACAGTAGCATAGTTTTTGACTTCACAAATGTTGGCAGGGAAGACAGCAGGCATGTTTGCAGGAAGGGAAGTAAATAATAATATAGTAAGTGATGTGATGGAGTAGAGTGTGTAGTATGGTAGCCTGCCAGGGGGCACTTAGCCTAGACTTGGGTCAGGAAGTCTTCCTGGTGGAAGTTAATGTCCAGGATTAGAACTTGAGAATGAGTAAGCAGCAAAAAGGAAAGAAGGGAGGAAGGGAGGGAGGAAGGAAGGAAGGAAGGAAAGAAGGAAGGAAAAGAGAAAAATAGAGAAAAGGAAAGTGAAGAGAATGAGGAGAAAGTTTTAAGCATAGAAAACAAATTATTGTTAAGAAGAAGCTTGGGGGTGCCTGGGTGGCTCAGTGGGTTAAGCCTTTGCCCTCAGCTCAGGTCATGATCCCAGGGTCCTGAGATTGAGCCCCGCATTGGGCTCTCTGCTCAGCAGGGAGCCTGCTTCCCCCTCTCTGCCTAATTGTGATCTCTCTCTGTGTCAAATAAATAAGTAAAATCTTAAACAAAACAAAACAAAACCCCAAAACCTTGGCATGGCGCACCTGGGCAGCTCAGTCAGTTAAGCCTTTGACTCTTGATTTAGGCTCAGGTCATGATATTGAGGTTGTGAGACTGAGCCCTGTGTGGGACTCTGTGCTGAGCATGGAACCTGCTTAAGATTCTCCCTCTGGAGACAAACCACAAGAGACTCTTAATCTCAGGAAACAACGCTGAGGGTTGCTGAATCTCAGGAAACAACGCTGAGGTTGCTGAGGTTGGGGAAGAGGGATAGGGTGGCTGGGTTATGGACATTGGGGAGGGTATGTGCTATGGTGAGTGCTGTGAAATGTGTAAGCCTGATGATCCACAGACCTGTACCCCTGGGGTAAATCATACATTATATGTTAATTAAAAAAAAAAAAAGGTTCTCCTTCTCACCCTCTCCCTCTGCACCCCCACCCCCCACCACTTGTGTGTACTCTCTCTAAAAAAAAGAAAAGAGAAGAGAAGAAAAAGCTTGGCATATTGGGAAACTAAATATGCATTATTATGATTACAATAAAGAGTTCAAGATTGAGAAGAACAGTGTAGGAGAGAGACCATAAAACTCTCAATGCTTCTCAAGCTATTTCTCATGAAAACCAGTTTTTAAAAATTTCCCAATCTGTCACCAACCTATACTTTAGTAAATTACCTGGTAAAGGAATGACTGATGACATGTTTGCATGTCGTGGCAATGTCAAATGACTATAAAGATTCCTAACTGCTTACTCTGTTTCTGTCCTGACCTTGTTGGGGACCAACAACAGCTAGCCAATCCTTAGCAGGCCAGGGCCACACTTGAAGAGGACTGTTTCGTGTCATTATTCACATTCCCATCCTGAGAGTAATGTGGAACCAAAGAAGGTTATTCTGGGGAGGGATACTTGACTGCAATTCACAAATGTCTGTTTTTCTCTTTAATTGGTTCTTCTTCCTTTTAATCACCTTTATCTGGCTTTGATATTCTTTCCTGTAAGTCACCCATCCCAAGCCATTCTTGAATGGGTTAGCATTATCTGGACCTCCTCTGGGTCATCAGAAATCAATTCCATATGAGCAGCTCCAAAGTCTGGGGTTGGATTCTTTGATAATCACTAGTATGTTTTTATGAGTGGATTCTGTAGTCATTATTCTTTTTTTTTTAATATGTTTTTTTAATGTAGCATAATTATTTTGAGATTTACCTGTAATATATCCATTCTTTTTTTTTTTAAGATTTTCTTTATTATTTGACAGAGAGAGAGCACAAGTAGAGGAAGCAGCAGCAGAGGGAGAGGGAGAAGCAGGCTCCCTGATGGGCAAGCCCCGACTTGGGGCTCCATCCCAGGATCCTGGGGTCATGACTTGTACCGAAGGCAGAGGTTTAATGACTGAACCACCCAGGAAACCCTCCATTCTTCTTTTTTTTTTTTTTTTTTCCTAAGTTGGCTTGGGGCCTGGTGAGGCTCAGGGGCTTTTGTCTGTAGTAAGACTTCTGTATCAAATATGAGCTTCTAGGGGCGCCTGGGTGGCTCAGTGGGTTAAACCTCTGCTTTTGGCTCAGGTCATGATCTCAGGGTTCTGGGGTCGAGCCCCACATTGGGCTCTCTGCTCAGTGGGGAGCCTGCTTCCCCCCTCTCTGCCTGCCTCTCTGCCTGCTTGTGATCTCTCTCTGTGTCAAATAAATACAAATATAATCTTTAAAAAAATATGACCTTCTAAGGTTTTTCTGATCTCCCAGTTACAATACTCTTAGGACTCTGTTCTTCATTCTGGGCTAGGATATGGAAATGATACAGAAATTCCTGAAATAGTTGTCACTTTATTCAGTAGCAGTGATTATACCAATTTCTATAAACTGGAATTATAATTTTTCAACAGAAAAATCTTCAACAGGGATTAAATACCATTTAGGCATAAGCTGAGAGAGTAGATACTTTTCTTAGATGTTGGTAAGGCCCAGATAAACTAAAATTAGCACATAGGAGATTGCTTTTGGATAGGATGTACAAAGTTGCAAGAGAACATCAATGCTACCCTAATAATAAGAAAAAGAGGCTATGCTACCAAAAAAGAAGGAAGGAAAGAAGAGAGGAAGAAAAGGAGGGAGGAGAGGGAAGAAGAAGAAGGAGGAAGCCGGAGGGAGGAAGAAAGGAAGGAAGGAAAGAGAGAAAGGAAAGAAAGAGAGAGAGAAAGAGGGAAAGGAAGAAGGGAAAGGAAGAGAAGGGGAAGGAAAGGGAAAATCAAGAATTGAAGGTACCAAAGAAACCTCAATGAACTATTTCCAAAAATTGATGGGTCCTTCCCAGAAGTAGAAACTCATGAATGCTTTCATCCCCAGTGGAGTGATGGGAAGAGAAGCAATACATTCATGGAGGAGGAGAAATCAGCTACTGAACTTTTATTTAAGTATAAACAAATACTTATTTATTGAGGTATAATTGACTGTACATATTGAAAGTACACAATCTGATAAACTTTGACAAATGTATATACCTGTGTACCCATCACCACAATCAGAGGAACAAACATATCCCTGCCCCTCGATGATTCCTCCTTCCTGTCCCTCATCCCATCTCAAGGCAACCATTGATCTGCTTCATATCACTAAGGAATAGTTGCATTTTTTAGAGTTTATATGAATGGATTCTCTAGTAATTATTCTTTTTTTTTTAAATCTGGTTTTTTTTATGCAGCATAATTATTTTGAGACTTACCTATAATTTATGTATCAGTATTCCATTCTTTTTTTTTTTTTAAGATTTTATTTACTATTTGACAGAGAGAGCACAAGTAGGGGAAGCGGCAGGCAAAGAGAGACGGAGAAGCAGGCTCCCCAGTGAGCAGGGAGACCGGCTTGGGGCTGAATCCCAGGGTCCTGGGATCATGACCTGAGCCGAAGGCAGACACTTAATGACAGAGCCCAACTAGGCACCCCTCCATTCCTTTTTTTTCTCCCCACTAAGTACTGTTCTACTGTATGGATGTACCACAGTTTATTGATCATTCACTTACTGATGGACATTTTGCTTGTTGCCAGTTTGGAACTATTACAAATAAAGCTGCTACAAACATTCCTGACCAGGTATTTTATGGAAATATACTTTCATTTCTCCTGAATAATTAGGAATAGAATGGCTGGATCATATGGTAGGGTATACGTTCACATTTTTAGGAAATGGTTAAGGTGTTTTCTGAGTTGGTTGTGCCATTTTACTTTCCCCCAGCAGTAAATGAGTCTCAACCCCTCCACATCCTTGTCAACACCTGGTGAGTCTAGTCTTTTAGCCTTTTAATGGATGTTTGGTGATATCTTGTTGGCTTGGTTACATTTACTTCACAACTAATGATGTTGACCTTATTTACCATCAGTATAGCTCCTTTTGTCCATTTAGATCTTTTCCCCACTTTTTAATTAGGTTGTTTATCTTCTTATTGAATTTTTAGGGTTGTTTACATATACTGCATTCAAGTCCTTCAACAGAAATGTGATACGCAAATATTTTCTCAAATCAGTGACCTTATCTTTTCAGTCTTAATTTTTAATATCGTAATAATTTGTTCCATCTCTCTTAGTATCTTTAATTTTGATAAAATATATTTTATTAATTTTTTTAATAGATTGTGCTTTTGGCATTCTATCCAAGACAGATTTCCCTGTCCCAAGGTCACAGAGATTCCTCCTGTGTTTTCTCCTTTAAAGGTATTATATTTTTAGGTTTCACAGTTTTTTAATGGCTTATTTTTTTTATTTAAGCATAATTAACATACAGTGTCATATTAATTTCAGATGTACAATATAATGATTCAACAGTTCTATACATTATTACTCAGTGCTCATCCCAGTAAGTGTATTCTTAATCTCCTTCATCTATTTCATCTGTCCCCAACTCACCTCCTCTCTGCTAATCACCAGAATCAGAGTACTGCAATTTAAGTAGCTTATTATATAGTAGTATAAAGGCTGTATATAAGTTCCAAATTTAGCATCTGGAATTCTTAGATCCACTTTTGACCAGTGTGATGAATCATATAATTTGAACAATAGCTAACATTAGGAAAAAAGAAAATAAAAAAAGAACTTGATTTCTGGGTTCTGATGTTTTGTTTTTTTTTTTTTACAAATATAATAATCATTGTAGGACAAATTCTCTCGATGCATGTACTTATATTAGTTCCGTTCCAGCTGTGAGTTATATTATGTTACTCTACCCTTCAGTACATTTCTTTTTTATTTTTCCCACCTCCTTGCTTTTTATTCATCTTCCTTGAAGTGTATTTATTTGCCTTCTAGGCACTTTCTAGGTTTAATGGTATGTAGAAGGAGCTCTGAATTTTGAGACAGGTTTGCCCACGACTCTTTATTCTCCCACATTATAATTATGAGAACTTTTGGAAAGTTACTTTGCCTGTCAGTGAACATAAGTTTCTTAAATAAAAATGGAGCTAAAGGCTGATGTCAGGCAGCTGATGTGTGGATTAAACAAGGGAATACATACCAAGTGCTGCCATACAATAGACCCTCAGCATTAATGTTCATTCTCTTTCTTTTCCACTGTGTAATAATATAATATAGAAATATAATATGTTGATCTGAAGTTATGTTACCATAAATTTAGAAGCTTAGATCTAATTTTTTCTAGTAACTCTTAATTCTATCCCTGAATTCCACTATTTTTGTTCATTTCAAACTCCTTTAAACTGATGATTTACACTTAAAAGGTGCACTCCTGAGATGGGTCCTGATACTTATAAAAATAGAATTTAACATGTAAGTAGATAGATTTGGAGCCTATATAGCTCAGTCTTTTGGTGAATTATGTCTTCCTAATAATCCATGCACAATTGTATTGGTATGAGAAAAAGCCAGGGGAAGCATGACATTTACTTTTATATGATATGTTCCATAATTGGGGGGTGAAGTGGAAATAGAAGATTTTCTTTTAAAAAAATTTGAGTATAGTTGACACATGATATCACATTAGTTTCAGGTGTACAACAAAGTACACTACATCTCTAAACACGGCGCTATGCTCACCACAACCATAACTGCCATCTGTCACCGTACAGCAGTATTACAGTTTCGTTGACTAGATTCCCTATGCTGTGCCTTTTATTCCCATGACTTACTCATTCCATAACTGGAAGCCTGTATCTCCCACTCCCCTTCACCCATTTTGCTCACTTCCCCACACCCTTCCCTCTGGCAACCATCAGTTTGTTCTCTGTGTTTATAGATCTGATTTTGGTTTTAGTTTGTTTAGTTTGTTTGCTTACCCATTTGTTTTTTAGATTCCACATATGGGTGAAATTACATAGTATTTTCTTTCTCAGTCTGACTTATGTCACTTAGCGTAATACCATCTAGGTCCATGTATGTTGTCACAAAGGCATTGCAAATTATATACCCTGTAAGGGGTTAATATCCAAAATACATAAAGAACACACACAACTCAACACCCAAAAAACAAACTACAATTTAAAAATGGGCAGAAGACCTGAATTTTTCCAAAGAAGATATACAGATGGCCAACAAATGCATGAAGAGATGCTCAATATCACTAGTCATCAGGAAAATGTAAATCAAAACCACAATGAGATGTCACCTAACACCTGCCAGAATGGCTAGAATCAAAAGGATAAGAAATAACTTGAGTGGACGAGGATGTGGTGAAAAAAGAACTGTCGTGCTCTGCGAGTGGAACGTAAATTGGTGCAGCCACTGTGGATAACAGTACAGAGGTTCCTCAAAAAATAGAAATATCATATGATCCAGTAATTCTACTAAACTGGATGTTTAGCCCCCCAAATGGAAACACTGATTTCTATTTTTTCTAGACTTGATAAATTATATTTTCTAAGAATTGTTCTCATCTAAGTTTGTTTTTTTTTTAAAGATTTTATTTATTTGTCAGAGAGAGAGAGAGGGAGAATGAGCGAGCACAGGCAGACAGAGTGGCAGGCAGAGGCAGGGAGAAGCAGGCTCCCTGCCGAGCAAGGAGCCCGATATGGGACTCGATCCCAGGACGCTGGGATCATGACCTGAGCCGAAGGCAGTCGCTTAACCGACTGAGCCACCCAGGCGTCCCTCATCTAAGTTTTAAAGTGTATTGGTATAAAATCATTTTAATATCCTTTTACTATCTTTTAAATACCTGCAGCATCCAAAGCATGTCCATTTTTTTCCTATTACTACGACATTTCACCTACCTTATTTTATTGTTACTTGGTGTTGCCAAAGGCTGATCTATTTTATTAGTATTTTTAAGGAACTATAAGTAGTTTTATGGAACATAAATTTAATCAGCATTAAATTGTCTTTGTTGATTCTCTGTATTGTATCATTGTTTTCTGTAACATTAAGGGAGCTCTGTATTAGTTTTCTTTTGCTGTGTGGCATATGACCACAAAATTAGCAACCTGGGCAATGACCCACTTTTTATCCTAAGTCTGGACATGGGTTAGCTGGATCCTCTACTCAGGGGCCCTCCAGACTGAAATCTAGGCGTCGGCTAGGGCCATGATTCTCATATGAGGCCTGCGAGTCTCTTCCAAGCTCACTAGTTTTAACAGAATTTGTGGTTAGATGACAGTGGTCTTCCCATTTTCTTGCTAGCTGGTGACTGAGACCATTCTCAGCTTCTAGTAACCAACACGGCTCTTTGCCACGTGGCCCCCACGGGCTGTCCACAGCATGGCTATGTGCTTTGTTCCAGACCAACAGGAGAATCCCTGATGAAGTTTTGAATCTCTTTGTCTTCTGTCTCTGACCTCTAGATCTCTTTTTAAAAAGTTCACCCAGTTAGGTAATGCCCACCCACATGCAACAACAGGGGATTAGATTGGGTATGTGTACAAGGACAGAAATCTTGAGAGTCATCTTGGAATTTTCCTATCAGAAGTTCTTGTATTTTTTCTTGAAAGAAACACTTACGTTGGTTTTATTCTATTGTTTTCTTTATAACTTCTGAAATTAGATGCTTAGTTCATTGCTTTTCTAAAATATTTTTCAAATTCTATTGTGATTTCTTCTTTAAGCAATGCATTATTAAGAGTATATTTGAAATTTTTTAAATGTATGGATTTTTAAATTTATTTCCCTTTAATTCTTAATTTCCTTCTTAATTGCTTTGTATGAGAGAATATATTGACTGTATGATATCAATACTTGCAAACTTGGAATTTTTTCCATTTTCTTATTATAATGCTATCAATGTTCTCCTTATATTATTGAGGTCATGTTATTTTGTGCACACCTGCTCATGATCATTGTATGTTCTTGATCAGTTAAATCTTTTATCATTATGTAATACCTCATCACTAGAAATTTTTAATTTACTTGTCTCAACTTTATTAGTATTTGTGTAGTGTAACTTTTCTATCTTTATATTAAAAATGTTATTGTGTCATTACAGTTTAGATGTGTCTCTTATCAACATATATATCTGGATTTTAAAAACCAAGTCTAGCAACTTGGCCTGCTAATTGGAGTTTTCAGTGCAGTTATATTTTTGTCATTACTGACATATTCTGGTTAATTCCAGCATCTTAAAGTTGTTTTTTTTTAAATTTATTTATTTGTCAGAAAGAGGGAGAGAGAGCAAGCGAGCACAGGCAGACAGAGTGGCAGGCAGAGGCAGAGGGAGAAGCAGGCTCCCTGCTGAGCAAGGAGCCCCATGTGGGACTCGATCCCAGGACGCTGGGATCATGACCTGAGCCGAAGGCAGCCGCTTAACCAACTGAGCCACCCAGGCGTCCCTAATTCCAGCATCTTATTTTATGCTTTCTATCTGTTCTACTCTTCATGTTGTTTTTAAATTCTCCTCCCTTATTTTATTTTATATTACTAGAAAAAATAATAGAATAATTTTATAGTAAGATTGTTAAGAATTAATAACATTATTATTTTAGAAACTACACATCCTAACCTAGTTTTTGTGATTCTTTTAGATATGTAAACATTCAGGTTTAACCTGTCAATACATAAATTTAATCAGCATTTTAGTTTTCCTTTGAAACTCAAAACATTTAAAATTTAAACCACCTCTCCCAAACATTGAATTCTAGTTCCCTCTTTTTGCAACTCCACATTATTATTTTTACATACTTAGTGTTATCATTTTCTTTGCTGTTCATTTTTTACACATGAATGAATTTTTTTATTCTAGAAATGCATTTTTTTAGAATTTAAGTGATATTTATAGGTGGTAAACATTTTCAGTTTTAGTTTCTCTGAAAAATATCTTTATACCACTCTGATTCTTTTTTAAAAACATATTTATTTATGTGAGAGAGAGAGTGAGAGAGAGAGAGAGAGAGAGCATGAGCAAGGCAGGGAGTAGCAGAGAGAGAGAGCAAGAAGCAGGCATCCTGCTGAGCAGGGAGCCCAAGATAGGGCTCGTTCCTAGGACCTCCGGGATCATGACTTGAGCCAAAGGCAGACACTTAACTGACTGAGCCACCCAGGCACCCCTGTACCACTCTTATTCTTGAGAACTATTTTCTTTGGTTTGCATTTATAGTTAATAATTATCTTATCTGGGCACCTTGAAGATGTCATTCCTCTGTTCTCTGGTTTCCATTTCATTCCCTTCTGGACAAAGCTGGCATTCATTATTTGCAGTAGTTTTATTCTATGAAGTTGCTGTAAACACTGAATTAGCAAATACCGAACTGTTGTTTCTAGAGGGAATATAGGGTTAGGTTCCTGTGAGCTTCTGGTCTCAACATTTTCATCAATGATCAATATATAACCTTGTTTTATATGTGTTTCATACATATTGTTGATTCATTAACCCTGAACTCTTAGCCAGCAGCACGATAACCCATGACTGTGGAAGCGTATCTAGTATCTGTTTGTCAGGCCCATCACAATCTTCTTGCCCTTAGGAACACTAAGATAGCACTTCAGCACCAAGCTTGGGAGGCATTTCAACAGCAAAATCACCAAAAAAATGCACAAAAATGGGAAAGACAAGGCACTCAATAGACTTTGAAAAAGACACAAGTTTGTGCTGTGAGGGCTGAAATAAGAGGAGGCCTCCCAGTTGGACTTCAGCTGGGAACATGTGGGAAACAAGTATTTTGCCCTTCTGTGCATGTCTGTGAATAACCAGGTGAGGGCTGCAGTATTGATTTGGGGGTTACAAATAAACTTTAGCACATAGATAAATTTGTAAATAGAGAATCTGTGAAGAGGGAGGATCAATGTAATTGGTCCTATTTTCTCTACAGTTTCACTATAAACTATAGTTATTATAAACCATACACAAAAACTATTGTAGTGAAGATAAAACTTCTTCAAAGATTCCCTGTCTCTCTCTATCTCTTTCAGGAAATCTACCTAGGTGTATATTTTGAAATTTTTACTAAATTAACATTTATGATTCTTAACTATTATTTAATGTCTTCTATGTCTTCATTTCTCTGTGTTGCATTATGAATTAGTACTTTGGATCTAATTTCTAGTTTGCTAAATCTTTTCTCAACAGCACAGATTTGCTGATAAAGCCATTGTTCAGAATCTAATTTCAGTTATTTTATTTTTAATTTTTACAGATTCTTTTTGATACTTTTTTCAAAGATACTTAGTCTTTTTCATCATCCCTTCCTCTTGGTTTACACTTTGCATCCTCTCTTTTATTTCTTTAAGCATATTATATAGATATTTATATTTTTATATCCCATGTTTGATAATACCACTAACTGAAATCATTTTGATTCTGATTTTATTTTCTGCCATTTTTTTCTAACTCATAGCACCCACAACACCTTCTTTACCAATGTATTTTACGATATTTTTAAAACCATAAGACTACATGTATTTTGGAAGTTTATTAGTAATTTTTTGAGGCTTAGACTATAGATGGGTTTCTTCAATGAGGATTTAGTTTTCTTCTCCTAAGTGCTTGGAGACCGTTTAAATTGAGTACTTGAAGTTTTTCAAGCTACCAGGACTGTAGAACTTTAGACAGCTAACCTCCATGAGTTCCAGCTTGTGCATCTAAATTCTTAGGGAGTATTTTTCTTCTCTATCTAACACCAAATTTTGAGACAGGGACTCTTTTGCTGAGAGTGCAGCCCTTTGAGGTCACAGCTTTATGAATAGGGTTTCCTATTCAGTGTTTCATACTGAGCGTGTTCTAGCCTTTACTTCCTGTCCTCCTGCCTTGAGAGACTGTGAATGCTGAAACTCCGTGCACTCAGGGTAAAGCCAGTTCTTCTTCCTTTCCCTTCCGTGTATTTGTTCTTTGAATCATGCTTATCAGTTTTTAAAAAAACCATATAGTCCATCATTTGGCCTCATGTTTTATTAGAACCAAGTAGGGTAGGGTGGTGTTAGTGTCACATACGTTATATATATTAACATACCACTTTTTTTTTCTATTTAAGACTCTATCTTTTGTACGTGTACGTATGTGTGAAAAGGTTTATAGGAATACACACACACACACACACACACACACACATAACTTTGATTTTTTTCACCTAGAAGATTATCAATCGCAGAAATTTAGTAAGTTTCTCTTTGTTTGTAAGACACCTTTCAGAATCCACATCCACAAGTATAAAACAAAACAAAATAAAATACAACTTGGGACACATTCAAAAGTTGCTAAAGATTCTTTGATTTTATGGATGAAGTTATTCGGTCCACATGCATTTTTGATAAAAGGACAATCACTGTAGTCTGACCCCAGGTCTAAAAAGCCCTAGGTGTTTCTGGTTCTGTAGTTCTGCTACATTCCCAGAGTACTTATGTAACTATTGTGATTTCTTAGGTATACGTGTCCCATGGAATCTGTGAGAGATCTCAGAGAATGAGAATCAGCGAAGTCATATATATATATATATATATATATATATATATATATATATATAATTTCTTTTCAGCGTAACAGAATTCATAGTTTTTGCAACACACCCAGTGCTCCATGCAATGCGTGCCCTCCATAATACCCACCACCAGGCTCCAAGTGTGCCTTAATGCGTATAAAAAGTGAATCATCTACTTAAGAAATTTCTGGAAGAATGTGGCAGAATAAAATTCTATCCAAATGTGTTTCAGCAAAGGTGATTATTTTGAGGTTAATTTTAGGATCTTTAAGTAAAATTTTTCTTTTGTCGGGGGGACTCCTCCATGCCGTAGAGCAGTGATAGAATGTACAAATACACACTTTAAAATTATTTTGCTGAAATGATTGTATCAAAATGACCAATAATTTTAAACGTTTTACCTTGGAGATGCTGTATTTAATCCCTGGATTTAAAAAACTGCATGGATTTAGATACCTTAATAAGCTCGGATTCGTATCACAAGAGAAACATAGTAAATAAATAACAGCTGGAAGTTTCACTCCCACCCACTGTTCTTCCCTGCCACACTCTACAAGTGAGACCTTGAAAGTGAAATTGTTCTTATTCCCCTGTGCTTCTCCAATATGCTCCCATAGCAGCCAGGAAAGCAAGAGGGGCTTTTATTTTTATTTTTAAAATATTATATTTTATTTCAGTGTTCCAAAATTCATTGTTTATGCACCACACCCAGTGCTCCATGCAGGAGGAGGTTTTAAACCCGTAGCTCTGATCTGGCCCGTGTTCTGCTTTAAACCCTTCAGTGGTTTCCCTTTTCTCTTAGGACAGGGTTCTCAATCTTTAATATGGCTCTCAGACTCTGGACCTTGAAGCATCAGCACCTGCCTGCCTTCACAGCCCACCTCCCTCCAGGCTTCTGCAGCTGCTCCGCCCACCTCTGGCTCCTAGAACAAGCTACTTCCCACTCAGTCTTCACAGGGCTATTTTTTCTGCTTGGAATCATACTCTTCCACTCTGTTGCCTGGCTAGCTTTGGGTCTCTGCTGAAATGTTACTTCCTAGGGGAGGCTTTCTCTGAAGCTCTTTGTTCTTTTCTTTCCCAGTACTTAGCCTTTTGGAAATTAAATAATTATTTGTGTAAGTATGTGTTTCACCTCTGTCTCCTTATAGGCCATCAATGCCACAGGCAGAGAATACTTGTAATTCTCTCATGACTGCATTCCTGCCACCTAGCACAGTGCCTGGCGCATCGAAGACACTGGACAATTATTTATTGGATGGATGGATGGATGGATGGATGAAAGAATGGTATGGAAGTCCAGGCTAGATGTAAATACACAAATTTTAGCTATCACTGGATCCCTTGACATTTCTTTGCTGTAGAGAACGTGTTTAGCCTCTGTAATTACCAAGTACATTGAAGGAGTCATTTGCCATCAGTGGTCAACCTGGAGAGACATCTTGGGCATCTTGAGCCAACAAAGCCTGCTGTGACCGTGTTTCTGTCGAAAGCTCTTATCAACAACTGAGATGAGGATGTTGGTGTAGCATTAATGAGACTGACAAAAAAAGCTGGAGCGAGTGACATAATGTTTCCAAAAGGATCTCACTCAACAGGTTAGAAAGGTGGATCAAATAGCAACAGACAACTGAATAAGGAAAAATACAGAATATTGGACCTAGGTGCGCCACATCTAATTGAACAAATACAGGACAAGAGACCTTAGGAGCAAAACATGTGAAATGCATGGAGATTTTAACTGACTGCATGAGTCAGCAGTGTGGCCTGCCTGAGATGCTGATTTGATGTTAGGCTCCTTTAATAGAAGCAGCGTGTGGAGAAGGATGGAAGTCACAAACTTCCCCAGTTGGAACCCCCTTGCGGGGCCATGTCTGGTTCTGAGAAGCAGAGGATGAAGGAGAGTGGAATTTGGTAGAATATAATAGGGATGTCAAGTAAAGGCAGGACCACTAGATTTGTTCTCTCATAGAGGGAAAGAGAAGACCTGGGGCCACCAAGGATATTCCAGGGAAGTGTCTCTCAGTATATTTGTGAGGAGCTGCCCAGCAGGGAAGTGGGCTGTGCTGAGCTCCCCTCTGCTGAAGGAAATGACACTTGAGGAATTAGACATGAAAGTGCAAACTGAGATTTGGGAAACTCTCTGTCAGCCTAGGGAGGGCATCTCAAGGTGGGAGAATCCCTTCCTCCCTCATGTGTCTCTAGAACCTGGTATAGTTTGGTCCCTCAGCACATTTGGAGTGCCAAGCCAGAGATGCATGGCCGGTTAAGTAACTATTTATAGAGATCTTGTCCATTGTGTCTAGAATTCCCTGATCTTGCCTAACTCTTAGAGGATAATCTTATTTGTCCTTACTTTTATCACAATGGCCACTGTTAGAAGCAACAGAGGGAAGGCAGAAAAACTACTTGTTATAGAAGGAATTCATGCATGGGGTAAAAATTGGACAGGCTGCTGTCAAGGTCCCTCATCATTACAATTCTGTCTTTCCAGTAGAAAGCAGAGGAAGTAAGTGCTCTGTCATTAGGGTAATTAAGAAAAAATGTGGAGAATGCCACAGCCTTTATCATACACAGGACGAAATATAAGGAAAATTAGAATGATGATCATATCCTATAAAGCTATTTCTCACAATTATGGTGGTCAGTAAATATGCTTGGGTACCCCCACCCAGGAGCACTGTTTCCTTGGCCCCCGAGAAGGACTGCAGAAAGATTACAGAGGAGACAGAGTAAATTCCCCTTCTAGAGAGAAAAACAGTAAGTGCATCTCTTCCTGCTCATATTCCATTTTCTATTACTCTTTGAGTCTATGTGATGGAGCTTATTTTCTATGAAGGAGCCAATAAAATGTACCTGGAAAGAGATACATGGTCAACTAAAAATTATTTTTCTTTAGTTCTCTTTCTCTTCCTTGGTTTGGACCTGAAAACTTACTTTCAGGGTGGGGGGGTGGAGAAAAGCAAACACATGTAGCTAAGATTGTCCATCAACCTGTGTCAGAGGGTGACATGCAAATATTCTCATGAAAATTTAGCTCAGAATAGATACATTTGTTGTACCCATCACTAAAGGAAGCAGTGTTCACAGCAGCAAAGAGTTGTTCTCTCTCCCTGTTACGAAATAGTACATTCCTTGATTAAAAGACTGCAGTTTTGAAAAGAGAGTACACTTCAGACTAGAATTTCATATGGCTTTTCAAGCATATGGGCATAGCAATTGGAAAACTGACTTGAATTTTAAAACACAGGGATTTTAAAAATGGAGTTGGGCTTGGCATTTATTAGCTGCCTGCTATTTGCAAATGATGTAACTTGCCTATGCCTAAATTCCTTCATCTGTAAGGTAAGGATAAGGATGCCTACCTTGAACATTTTTTACGAGTCTTTACGAGTGTGAAATAAGAAAATGTACAGATGCCCTGGCACAGCAAAAAGCAAGCACTCAGCTAATAGGAGCCACTGACAGAGCTGGGGCCACGCCGCTGTCAGCCTCATGGGGCGCAGAGCTGTGGCTGGCTGGAGCAGTGATCAGGGTGCAGGGCTTAAATAGCGTTAGCTTTGGAGAGTTGGAGAGAGATCTCCATTAACTTCAGATTTTCATGAGGGAAGGACACATTAATTCCAATCATTTCTTTGATCTATACCTTGGTAATATAAAGGAAGTAACATCAGTTTTTGAAAATTATTTGAATTAGGAGTTTCCTGGTTAAATTTCATTGAACCTTCTAGAAGTAACTTATGGACTTCCACAATTACTTCCGTCCAGTCACTGGGTGCCACTTAGCACCAGC
The DNA here is from genome assembly GCA_004024625.1 of Mellivora capensis. Taxonomy (NCBI): domain Eukaryota; kingdom Metazoa; phylum Chordata; class Mammalia; order Carnivora; family Mustelidae; genus Mellivora; species Mellivora capensis. The sequence goes on from PISX010001518.1 coordinate 121,903, forward strand.
CTGCTGTTCTGATGAAATGGTGTGACGGCAGTGCAGAGCCAGCAGGGACTCCTTAGTGTGCCCATCTATTCTCAGTGCTCTTGGTTCCTTGAAAGAGCTAATGACGATTAACTACATCTACTGAGAGCAATCCGAGAGAGTCAAACTCAAAAGTGGGTTTTTCCCCCCTGGTTTTTTAAACACATTATCTGCATGTCCCAGGTAGGTCAGCTAGGAAGGAGGTAAGATATGGTTGAATTACTTAAAGTACTTAAAAAATGACCCAGATAGAATATCCATAGGGGTTAGGAAAGGGAATTTATTTCTTGGTTTAGCATTTGGGCAGAAATTACTTGACATTTGTCACTTGCAAGAAAATAGAAGTTCTGATTTCTGTTCTCAAGAAAGTACACTTGGCTTCTTACTTTCTCTGTGCTTACCCCTTGGCGCACATTTTGTATTAGAATTTGAAGGGATAGGCTCAGTACTTTGCTTTTAGTCCATTTGATGAGTTCACATAGTCTCATCCCTGGGTTATTACATAGTTCAGAAATAAATATTGCAGCAACTTGTTGAATATGCAACATGCATCTCATTTGGGTGGCATTTTATAACAAATGGTGATTATTTAGTACTTACATGTACTCTGAAAGTATTTCAGATTAGCTCTTATTAATAATGAGTAGTCACATATGTAACTGGGCTCAATGGGCTAGAGAAAAAGAAAATTCTGATTTTTCACAAAAAGGTTCAAGCCCCAGAAGAGAGAAAAATACACATGTCTTTGTATATGTATGCATATGTGGGACAAATACATGTCCCAAGCGACCTGACTGAAGGAGATTAAACTGGACCAACATTTAGGCTGCCCAGTGAACCAGGCTAGGGTTTCATGAAGTCAGCGACCTGCTCTCACTCCCTGGGCTTTTGTGCAAAGACTGGAGGAAGCTGTCCACAGCCTGGGTTCTGAGAACATTCCTGCCCCAGGAGGAAAGGCTTGTTGTGATGAGCTCATGGGGCTTTCCAGCGCTGACCAACAGCCTTGGCAACCAGGAGTTTCCAGAAGGGAAACCTGGCCTTTAAGTTACCAAGTGTCTTTTGTAACATACTCGGCTCTATTTAAACACAGGTCACTATTTAAGTACTGGGGTCAAATGGAGATGCCTGGTGGGGTCAATGAACAGAGCTGGTCCTTCCCAATAAGGGGACTGAGGGTGACACTGGAGTGTGGAGATTAGGAGGGTCCGGGGTTGGTCCTCCCCTGGAGGAACTGCATGGATGCATCTTGGACTCGAGTGTGAGAATGCATTACTTTGGCTTCCATAATCCTGGGAAAAGTGTTAAATCATGAAGTCACAAAGTGTGTGTCTGTGCAGGGGGAGGGGGGGCTGCCAGGGTCGGAGGAAAGAATTGTTTCCCTTGTCTCCCCTGGGGTGGGGTGCGGGGACTCTCCGTTGCGCCACCTCTCACCAATCCCCCTATCTCGCACTTTTCCTGGCTCACCGACCTGACCCCGTCCGTGTTCTCTTCCGCTGTCCCCAGGCCCCTATCCGATCTAGCCCTATCTCCAGACAACCACTCCTGAGGAATGGGGAGCTTGGCGGGTTTGTTCAGGCCAGCTGCACGGAGGTCGCGGCGGTCCGAGAGGGCGTGGGGGAGGAGGAGGAGGACCCCCGGCGCAGCCGTGGTAAGTGCGCCCTGCCAAGAAGGGCGGGGGCTCCGGAGCGCGCACGCGGAGGAGGAGAAGGAGGGAGCGGGGAGGGCGTGTGAGAGTGAGCCACAAGAAAAGGGAGCGCGCCCGTCGCCGCCGCCCTCCTCCGGAGAGAGGCTGGAGTGAGGCTGTGCGAAGCGCCGCATTTCAATGAGAGCCGGCAGAGGCGCGTCCCTGCACTAGCGGCTGCAGCTGAGACGCCCGCGCTCCCCAGCTGCTGCAGCCCAGCCCCGGCCCCGCCGCCGCCCCGCCGCCCCGCAGCCCCGGCCGCGCCCAGCCCGGTGAGGACAGCACCAGGAGGCGGCCCCGAGCGCGGCCACAAGGACCCCCGGCAGCGTCTCTCTGCGGACCGGTGCGTGGTTTGCCTTCGCTGGGGAAGGGAGCTGCGGGCAGGGCCCCCCCGGGCCGGTCCCTACCGGGGGACTCGCAGCGCCCTCTCCTCCCGCCGCCGTGAGGCGCCGAGGAAGCCCGGGGCGTGCAGGGCAGGGCGGGCGCCCCCCTTGGCCCGGCGCCGCCGCCACCCTGCCCGCCGTTCCTCGAAAGGCGCTGCCCTGCGGTGGCCAGACTGGCCTCGGCCGGGGGCGGTGTGTACGGGCGGCTCCCGGGCTGCTGGCACCTGCTTCTTTTGTCTGGTGCCACCGGGCTTAAAACGGGGAGTAGGGCGGCCCCCCCCCCCCACCCTCTCCGCCAGGCTTTTCGCCACGTTGTTCGTGGAGATGGAGAGCCAGGGCGGAGGAGCTGGGCGAGGTGTTTGTCATTGTCAGAACTGGCCGCGGAGGGAGGACCAAGTCTGCGCCTAGGAGTGGCCGGGCCAGGCCTCTTATTGTGTGTGTGCTTTCTCGTGTGCCCGGGAGGGTGGTGTGCTTGAAGATGGGGCGATCTGTGCGTGGTGGGTGGCTGCAGTGTGGGTGTTGCAAGTAGGGTCTCAAGTTCCTTCAGGGACAGCGAAGCTGCCTCATGTACAAATTAGTACCTGCAGTGCTAAAAGCATGCGGAGAGGAAATGGCATTTTCCTCCTAGTGGGAGCGCATGCACAGCCCTGCATTGCCCCACAAAAGAGGCTGCTTTTGAAAACCAGGTTTGCGCGGAATCACTGCTGGATTTGGAAAGCCAATGCTTGTGAGAGATGGAGCAAATGAAAGGTTTCATTCAAACCGGCTCCCTCTCTCCGCACCTGTGTGTGTGTGTCCAGGTTATGGTGCACACGCGATGAGCGGCCACACTGCAAGGTGTTCCGTGAATACGCTTTATGAATGTTCCTAAATATATCACCTTTCCACTGGAAAGGAAAGTAGGACAGTCTTTTAAGTATGAAATGTCACATGAAGGCGGGTCAGAAGGGATTTTAAGAGGGGTTATATGTAGGCACATTATAAAAGATTGGCACACATCCTGTGATGTCTGTGTCCGCCGCGGTGGTACATGCACTCTGAAGGTGTGTGTGCGCGCCTCTTAGTCCACGCCTGCCCATCCACTTGCATCCTAGTCCCACTGGCAAAATATCCCTGGGGACTTAAAATCGGGCATCTGTTTAGATGTGGTAATCTTTATGCCAGATTATTTTTTGGTGTGTGTGTGTGTAGATCTCTGAAACAGGAACTCATATCCTTACCTAGAGAAGGATGAACACAGAGGTTCCTCAAAATGGTGAGAAATCCCACAGAAGACAATTGAGGATGCTGATTTCTTGGCATGGCAGTGTTTATAGGAAGATCTCAGATAAGAGCCAGGCTCCCTTCTTCCCCTCTCAAGCGCCTGTGATCTCTGTGGCTCTGGCCCTTTGGTTACCCTTCTTGGTACCATGACACCCATGTGCCCAGGCGCCTAGCCATCCATGGTCCGTTGAATGTGTGTCTCTGTGCTTTAGCGGTTTCCTGTGCAGAAAGCAAGAACCTGTAGAAGCCCAGGGAATCTTCTCTAGGAGCTTGTGGTTCAAATATGTGACTAAGCCAACTGGAGAGCTGAGCCAGCCAAGGCAAGAGAAGGAACACCTATTTTGATGTTGCACATAATTATGGAACATTAGGGTGTGTAGTGTGGTTTTTGACATTCATTTAGTGGTAGCCGTAGCCTTGAAAACGATTTCACTTTGAGTGTGGTTTTTCTTTGTCCTCAACATCATTACTTACTTTTGGGCAGGCTCAGTGAAGGGAAGTCAGAGATGTGCTTGTCCTGGTTGAACATATGATCAACTGTGAGGAAATACACAAATAAAACAAAATCAACTTTTGTCTTTTTTAAAATTGACTCCCCCTCCCCGCCCCTTCAGGGGTAGAACTCTTGGTTCCAGAAGCCTGATTCCTCTAGGGAATGCCAACAGTTGCTACATTATTTGCCTTTTGCAAATTGTGAATCAATAAAAGCCCCTTCACACTACATGGGCACTCTCTGCTGACACGGTTGTGCCACCCTTTGCTATGGTCCTGCTTGTTGTCTCTCGGTTCATATAGATTTGGGAGGACACCCCTCGGGTTGGAAGATTGCTTACTGCCTTTAAAAATAAAACAGAAGCTTCAAAAGCCAACCTGGCCTTCATAATATGTGAAGTTTGAAGAGCTCAGTGAGGTGGTATGAGTACTCCTCCCTCCCCCACACACCCCTTTTAGAAGACAAAAGAGCTCATGTTAGGAGGAGATTAAGAAAAAAAGTGGGAGCAATGATACCATGGGCAAAATATCTGTTATTCAGTTAGTAGCTGCCTGAGGAACTGGATCCCTGTTTTGAAGTTATCCAACTTTAAAATCAATGAAACTAGTTCCCATCTACCTACGTATGGTATCACTTTTTCTGGAAAATACAAATTTAGGCTATTATGAGTTATTAAGAGACATGAGGTAGTTTTCATGCTTGGAGGAAAAAAAAATACACTGAACTAATAATCAGTCCAGGTTTGAGGTCATCCCCCCCGCCCCCCCCACCCCCCCCGGGGTCATCTTATTGGCCTGGCCTGGTGACCACAGTCCCCTCTGTTTGCAGAGGAAGACTTCCTTGGTTAAGTGGCCTCCTCAAGGTCACAGGCCTGGTTAAGAGTGAGGGCTTTAAAAACCCCTATTTTTATGGGGGAAGGGGTCTAGGGAGGGTCTCAGGGGGTCTGGCCTCTAAGACACAGCACATGGGGCAGAAAGGAGCGCCAGCTTCAGAGTCAGTCAGAGTAAACCTACTTCCAAATCTCAGCTCCCTCAATTATGACTTTGGGACCCTGCCTCTATCCCGTACTTGCCTTCAGTCATAATATTATTACTGACCTCACTGGAATGTTGTGAGGGTTAGAAGGGAATTGTTAACATATTACACAATTGATTGCTGAATAATAGTGTCAGGCACGCCATAGACATTCAATAAACTCTAACTTCTTCCACTTCATTTCAGGAGTACACAGTCTCTAGCAGTGCTTCTACTGAGGGTCAAGGAAAGGTCAGGGAGGCTTGGCAGTACTTTTGGTTAGTTTGGACTGACCTTCAGAAAGGCAACATCATCTCTGTGGTGGGATTTGGGGAGCACTCATAAGGTTCTTGCCCCAGATTTTCCATTTCGCTTATATTGTATTTCACCATGCCTGAAATTTTGTCATCAAAACTTCTTTCCCTTGAATGCTTTCTAGATTGACCTGTTAAAATCTGGATCCCTTGCAAGGGTCAACATCACAAGCCTTTATCACCTAACCCCTTAGCAAGGATGAACTGATCCCACAGGCAGCTTGCTGATGACAGGGCTCTGTAGAAAGTACAACGGGGACTGTGGGGGAGCAAGCATATCTTTCAGAAGGGTCGTGAGATGAAAATCAGCGGACTCCCAAGGAGCTTTCCTTACCAGAAGGGAGAGATTCAATTCCTCCTAGTTCTTTCTGTGACAGAGTTAAGAACAGAAAATCAGATTTTATTAATAAAAAACATTAATACTTAATACATGCTTGATACTCTCCCTAGTGCTTCATGTATTCATACTTAATATTAGTTAAGAGGTAGATATGACTGGCATTCCTATGTATAGTTGAAGAAGCGAGGCTTTAAAGATGTTGATCCAAACTTGATACTGTACTAACCTTGAGAAAGGTACTTGATCAACATCTCTAAAGCCTCAGTTCCCTCAACCATGAAAATAGAGTGGAAGGAAAGGCAGAGGCATCCCCAAAAGTAACTTTTATCCCTTCTGTTCTTTTTCTTCTTCCTCCGCAACCTTTTTCTGCTTTTTTTAACCCAGCTTATCCGAGGCACGAAATGTAAGCAAATGAGTTATGGTGAAATCACTTTTTAAAAAGCTGTTATCGAATACGTGAATATGTTGGAAAGTCTTAAGTTGGTAGAACCTGGGGATTGATTCAGTTGGCTCTCCATCTGGCAAGGGGAGCACAAAACTTCGTGAACCGTTTTTAATCTGTTAAATGCTGACCCCCTCCTTTTGGTTCCCGGCCCACCACCACGTCCTATCATCAGCGCTACGGTAATATGAAAGCTTATCTTCCATCTGCCATCAGAGTGAGCACACTGTAGGGAGGTCTGAACTTTGGAGTCAAGCAAACCTGGGTGGGAGGTCTTAGTTCAAGCATTTCTCGATGGTATGACTTGGAGAAGTTTTTCCATGCCTTGTTTTCTTCATCTGTAAATAGGGATGATACTACTTGGAAAGGTTTGCTGTGACTTGGAAGTAACAGCTGTTCAGAGCCTGAGAGGGGTCAGTGGTCCCTACATAAGAGCCGTTTCTAACTAAACTGGGGTTGACTGATAGGCTCTTTGCACAGGGCTGCCTCTTCTACTTTTTCCTTCTCTTCCAACTTGATCACGCGCATTAAATATATCATCAATTACGGCAGTATTTCCACCAGCTGCTCTTGAGCTGAGCCTTTCAAACCATGATCTTAAAATAACATCAGTATGTGTCTCTGTTTTTTCTTCTCCCCTTCTGTGCCTCCCAGGTTCCACTTTAACTCCATCATGTCCTTCGGCAGAGACATGGAGCTGGAGCACTTTGACGAGCGGGATAAGGCTCAGAGATACAGCAGAGGGTCGCGGGTGAACGGGCTGCCCAGCCCAACGCACAGTGCCCACTGCAGCTTCTACCGAACCCGCACGCTGCAGACCCTCAGCTCTGAGAAGAAGGCCAAGAAAGTTCGTTTCTATCGAAATGGAGATAGATACTTCAAAGGGATTGTGTATGCCATCTCCCCAGACCGCTTCCGATCTTTTGAGGCCCTGCTGGCTGATTTGACCCGAACTCTATCGGATAACGTGAATTTGCCCCAGGGAGTGAGAACCATCTACACCATCGATGGGCTCAAGAAGATCTCCAGCCTGGACCAACTGGTGGAAGGTGAGCGCTTACTCCCAAGGGACCCTCGAGGAGCGTTCTCATTTTTCCACCTGTTCTAGGCACCTGCCCTTGATTGATCTCTCAGAGGCAGCATTCAGCCCGAGGCCGTGATCCTGATTGTTCACACATTTGGGATTTCACTTGGCTATACTGTGGTGTGGAAAGAGGAAAAAAAAACAACAACCCACTAATGGTATTAGGTCGGGCATCTTAAAAGAACAGACTGAGGGAAAAAGTGTCTTAATTCTCTAGCATTCTCTGTTCCTTTTATCATTCTCCTAATACATTTTAAAAGTTCCTTTAATTACATTGTTCAGTTCATTTCACAAGAGCTTTTGCTGTCATGGTGTCTGAAATTACTTGAACTGAAAATAGTGAATGGCTTGTGAAATTTCCGAGGGGAAAGGAACCTTACATAGGTATCGAACCCATTAATTCTGTCACCGGAGACTGAGGGCCTAGAAACTTCGAGTGACACGTCTGTGGTTATGTGGTGAGGGTGTGTTGATACTGGACTAGAAATTAGGTTTTCTGGCATTTCTTTCCAAGGTGGTGTTTCCTTTGAAGTTTAAAGGATTGTTGTCTTTCTGTGGTATTTGAAGATATAAAGGCATTAATTTGTTCACTGTATTGTTTTTCAAAGTCGAAAAACTATCTATTTTAGCCATTTCATGTGGAAGGAGGACTGTTTGAGTCCACAGGTGAGACCTGCTGTCTTGTGCCAGCAGAGGAGGTAGACTCGCTTCAGTACCAGCCCCATTTGAATGGCACAGAAAGCCTCTAATCACCTTAGAAATCATAAGCAGAGTAAAATGATGTGGAGAGAGAGAATGGGTTGAATTCATGCTAAGGTGTAAATGAGGATGGCTCATCCTCTTTGGAGAGTAGGAGTTCCTAAGTCGGAGGTGTTCAGGTCACGATGGAGTAGCTCTAGCACAGAGGAGCATGGGAAAGGAACGTAGAGTGTGGGGAGTGCCTGACTTCACCCTGAGTTCCTCTTTACTCCACATACATCTGCCCGGGCCTGTTGTCTTCCTGGATCCTGGAGGAATGCCACGCACATCATGTCCTCCCTCTCTCGTGCAGGTAGCAGGAAGCATCCCTTTCAGGGTCATGTGGAGTTTGGGGTTCCTCGGCCCTGACCACAAATAGGCGAACCCTCTTGTCCCTCTGTGGAACCAGAGTTTGTATGTGATTCAAGGTGAAGGGAGTCTTGTGTCTTTCTCCCATTTTCCTTCCCTTTATCCCTTGGCAGGGATGCCAGTCCAGTCACAGTATGACGGGACTTGAGAGGGTGTGGAGAGCCTGGCTTTGGTGTGTTTATTATGTGGGAGGTTACATCTCTTTTCAATGACTCGTCACCCTGCCAAGATGCCTGTAGACTTGGCCTTTTTCCTTCTATTCAGATGTTGGCACTTTCAGTAAATTAAAGGGGAAGAATGCACATGAAATCTTTCTGCATTAGCTTTGATTTTTGTGCCCTGCCCTTTTCCTGACCTTGGAAAATACCGGGATAAATAAAACATTTGGTGGGCTATTCTGAGGGGCCTGGATAAAGATGAAATGTAAAGTCAGGTGCACGATCAGTCACCAAACTATCCCTTTGAGGACTGATGGTAGTAGAGAACAAAATATGCCAAGATCTCCCAGCGCATTGTAAGGCAGCTGGGCTTGCCTTCTTACTCTCTTCTGGAGTCACTTGTGTGGCATCTAAGGGGCAGGGCTGTGTCTTTCTATCAATTGCACGCCCAGAGCGGGTCTTTACTGAGAAGTGGCTGGAGATATTCCCACGGTTCCTGTCCACCCAGGAGAGGGTGTGTGGGGTGGGAAACAATGGTTCTCTACACACAAGGATCAGCAACATCATGGCATGCTTGCCACCATCTTTGTCGGTTTTCTTAACACCATATAATGCCTGCTCTAAGACACTGCCATCCTGAGGAGAATAATGACAGCTCACAGTCACAGAGCATGTGTCTTGCAGTGTGTCTCCAATCAATATGAAGCAACTGCTTATTGATGATTCTGATGTTCAAAAAAATGACTTTTGGGGAAAAAAATGCTTTTTTTCTGATTGAATGAATGATAACTTCAGTACAGTGTGTAAGTTCACATACTGGCTGTGTTTTTTTTTTTTCAAGAAATCCAGTTTAAACAGATTTTTTTCCTCGTTTATAATTCTGACAGCATGCAGCTGCACTTAGTGTTGAAGTAGCTGGAAATTCATTTAGATTGGCCTCTTTGTCGATTACATTTTTGCTTAGTCTGTTAAAATGCAAACGGTTGCTTCATATTCATCATTAGGTTCATATCTCTCACTTTACATACTAATTTTATGTAAACGTCAATGCATGTTATTAGCTTCTCATTTCCCTTTCCAATATGCTGATGTTTGCATTTTAAATTAAATCCTTTTAGTGGATGCAGTGAAAAGTGTATTTGACTTGTAATTTTTTTTGTTTGTTTGTTCTTTCTCACTTACCTCAGACTCCAAATTCTGAATTACAACGACATATGTGAGTTTCTTTATTTGTAACAGTTGCACGGTCATTTGTACTGTTATTATTATCCACAGATTATTATGCCTAAATTTGGTTTCAGCTCATTGACGGAGCTGGTTCTTTGCCTCAAGTGTAAATGTATGAGTGAGTGTGTATGTGTCTGTGTGTGCATGATTATAAGTGTGTCTCTTTATACATGTACATATACCCACACAGACATGCACACACATACGCAAGAGCAGACAATGGATTAGCAGTTTTAATTATTTGCTTTCCAAATGGCCTTAATACATTAAAAAAGTCAGGATAATTAATAAGGAAATTGGAATTGCAGTCCTATTTCTGCAAGTGGTTCACCTTGAGACTTGGCCTCATTTTCCCAATATTGCCTCTTTTTTCCCCAATTTTACACTATTTATGTTCCATCGTAGGTATGTAAATGTTGTGAAGGGTAAATGAAGAAATAACATTTAAAACCTTTAAACTCTTAGGAGAAAGATGTCCTGTGAATCCCAAGCATTGACTGACTGATTTTGTTCTCGATCAGATGCTGAAACATCAGTGACGTCTGTGTTGGGCGTGAGCCATCCGCGCCCCCCACTTTGAAATTGGCTTTTAGTTTAGTTTTAGGTTCACAGCAAAACTGAGCAGAAGGTACCGAGATTTCCCATATACCCCCTCCCTCAACACGTGACCAGCCTCCCCCAGTGTCGTCAGAGGGGCACACGTGTGATTGATGAAGCTGCGCTGACTCTTCATTAGCACCGGAAGTCCGGAGTTTACATTTGGGCTCACTCTTGGTCTTGTGTGTTCTGTGGGTTTTGGACAACAGTGTAATGACATGTATGTACCATTGTGGTATCATCCAGAATAGTTTTATTGCCCTAAAATCCTCTGTGCTCTACTATTTCATCGCCGCCTAACTCCACCAAGCCACCAATCTATTTGCTGTCTTAAACAGGCGTTCTTTAAACATCTTGTGTGAATGTAGGTATGCGAGGGCCAGGGCATTTCCTGTCAGCAGTAACATCAGTGCTATTCAGGTGTGTTGTCTCCTGGATATAAATAAGTTGATTTGTATGTCAGTTCTGTCTGTATTAGTAGTCCCTTTCTTTCTCAGCTCTCCTACACCTTGACTTGCCCCCCTTTACTGTGGACACTGTCTGACTCTGGAGCTGGAGTGTTTTGTTTTGTTTTTTTAAAAGGTTTGTTTATTTATTTGACACACAGAGAGAGAGATTACAAGTAGGCAGAGAGGCAGGCGGAGAGAGAGGAGGAAGCTCAGCAGGGAGCCTGATGCGGGCTCGATCCCAGGACTCTGGGATCATGACCTGAGCCGAAGGCAGAGGCTTAACCCAATGAGCCACCCAGATGTCCCCAGAGCTGGAGTGTTAGGGCTGTTCCCAAGTCCCCACCAGAGTTAACCTCTCAGGAACAACCCCACACTTCACCCCACAGTTAGGGAATCTCTAGCCACTATTTCCGGTCACCCAGTTCTTCGGGCAGTATTTCTTCCCCTTGATGTGGTTTCATCGATTTCTTTCTGTAATTCACTAGCTTCTTCTGTGTCTCTTCCTGCTGTGGTAAAAGTTTTAAATGAATTCTGGAATGGCTCTAATGCATACTCTCTCTAAGGCTCCCCTCAGGCAAATAGTTTGTTTTGTTGTTGTTTTTTGTTTTTGTTTTTATTTTCCAGTATCAGCCTAAAAATACCAGCACCTGTTAAGGATATACCTATGGTTTGCCCAGGAGGTAACTTACCATGCTTACAGTTCTGTGCCTTGCTTTGTGCACTTAACAATACATCCTATCATACAGCTAGAACTAGTGTTCTTTTTACTGACTTCATAGTATTCTTTCATATAAACATATCCTTGCTTATTTAACCTTTTATCGGTAGGCTTTTATTGATAGGTTGTGACCAATCTTTGTTATCAGACACAATTTTGCAGTGAATATCCTTGGATTTGAGTTTTCTACCCACGTAGGAGAATCTTTGAAGGACAAATTCCCAGAAGTCATATTGCTGGATAGAGAGGTATAAGCATTAGATTCTTAAGAGCTGTGGTAGATCTTCATAGATGTGGTACCAGTTTATTCTCCCATCAGTAATATAGGAGATGGGCTGTTTTCCTATACCTTCAACAAGACAGTGTTTTGTCTAATGTTTTGCTACTTGCCAACCTATTATGAAAAGAAAAGCATGTATCCACTTATAGTTTTAATTTTCATTTTTTCATACGATTAAAAATGCATTGGTATTTCTTTTTCTATGTTTTGTTTCTTCAGAGTTTTTGACCTTTTTTCTACCAGATTAGGGTCTTATTTTTAATTGACTTGTAAGATTTTTTTTTTCTTTTAGAGATATTAGCTTTTTGGGATATTAATTGAAAGTTTTCTTTCCTGGATTGTTCTTTATCTAGTGACGTTGTTTGTTATGTTTTTTGCTGTGAAGATTGAAAAAGTTGAAATAATAGAATGTATCAGCCTTTTCATTTATGGCATGATTTTCTTTTTTTAAGTTTATTTATTTATTTGACAGAGAGAGAGAGAGAGAGAGAGATCATAGGTAGGCAGAGAGGCAAGCAGAGGGAGAGGGGGAAGCAGGCTCCCCACTGAGCAGAGCCCGATGCGGGGCTCGATCCCAGGACCCTGAGACCATGACCTGAGCTGAAGGCAGAGGCTTAACCCAATGAACACACCCAAGTGCCCCTATGGTATGATTTTCATGCCTCCTGGGTCGTACTCTGAGATTATAAAGGTGTTTCCCTCATTTTCTTCTCGTATTTTTATATTTTTACTTAAAAAAGTATTCTGATGAATGTCATATTAGTACAGTGTGTGAGGTAGGGGTTCAATTTAAACTTTTTCTAGGCTACTTGCTCATTTTTAAAAGTTTATATTTTGAAACTAATGTGGACTTACTAGAAGTGTCATAAAAATAAGCAGTTCTCATATGCCCTTCCCACAATGGAACATCATACACAACCATCGCACAATGATCAAAAATAAATGTTACCTTTGGAACAATGGTAGTAACTACAGGCTTTTTTTCAGCTTTCATCAGTTTCCCCCCTACTGGCCTTTTTTTTTTTTTTTGGTTCCAGAATCACATGTTGCATTCAGTTGTTCCGTCTTCTTTTTGTCTGCCAAGCTGTGACCGTTCTTCAGTCTTTCCTTGTCTCTAATGACTTGACCATTTTGAAGAGTACTGGTCAGTCAGAGAATGTCCGTCAATTTGGGTGTAGCTGATGACTAGATTAAAGTTTGGTATTTGTGGCCAGAATTCCACAGAAATGATGCTGTGTTCCCTTTGGTGCATCATTTCAGGGTACAGGGTGTTGCCGTGTCTTATTACTGGACAGATTAGCCATGATCAGTTGGTAAAGATGGTGTCTGCCACTTACCTTCACGCTGAAGTTGCTATATTCCCCATTTGCAATGAATACATATTTGGGGGAGAAACTTTGAGACTATGTGAGCATCTTGTTTCAACTTCAATTTTGCCCATGAATTTTGGCATTTCCTGGTGGGTTTGCCTAGAGCAATCATTGAGATGCTGTTCGAATAGTGAATTTCTGACTCCCTCTTTACTTGTCTCACCCTTAAACATAGATGTGCTCCACTTTAACTGTCTTTGGAGCTACTGTGATGTCATCAACTCATATTATTTTAACCACTCTTTTAAGGCCCATTTCTTCCAAATAGTAATAAAACCTTTCTTCTTCACTCCTACCACCTGGTTACTTAACTGATACTCTAGTCCTCAGTCCTTTCTAACTCAGCGAGCATAAATATAACCTCATTCTTTTCCACTACCCAGAATTCATTCCTCTTCTCATATTCCAGATCTTGTTAAATGGTGTCGCCATCTAACCTAACATCCCTCTTGACTTCTCTTTCCCTTCACCTGTCAAATCAAAGCTGTCACTAAATTGTGCTGGTCCTGCTTAAGACATTTCTTCAATTTGTCCTCTCCACCATCAGTGTTATCGTTTTCAAGTTCTCATCAGTGTTTTAGCAACTTTAGTATTTTTTACTGCAGGGGTGATATATTCTTATACAGTGAGCATTATAGAAAATTTGAAAGATGCAAGAATTTTTTTTTTAAGATTTTATTTATTTATTTGACAGAGATTACAAGTAGGCAAGAGAAGAAGGCAGGGAGAGAGAGGAGGAAGCAGGCTCTCCGCGGAGCAGAGAGCCCGATGCGGGGCTCGATCCCAGGACCCTGAGATCATGACCTGAGCTGAAAGCAGAGGCCTTAGCCCACTGAGCCACCCAGGCGCCCCTGTTTTTGTTTTTGTTTTTTTTAATGTTTTTTATTTATTTATTTGACAGACAGAGATCACAGATAGGCAGAGAGGCAGGCAGAGAGAGAGGAAGGGAAGCAGGCTCCCTGCTGAGCAGAGAGCCTGATGTGGGGCTCGATCCCAGGACCCTGGGATCATGACCTGAGCCGAAGGCAGAGGCTTTAACCCACTGAGCCACTCAGGCGCCCCAAAAGACGCAAGAATGTTTAAAAAATTCAATAATAACTCCTCATATTCCTACCACTTGAGTCTTGTCTTCTCTTCCCTGCACTATTGCAATCAGCTCGTAAACTGAAAATACACATCTTAGTTTCTCTTTGACAATTTGTTTTTCTCTTCTTTATGCAACCTGTATTTGTCCCTGCTTTTCCATTCTGGAGTCTGTCTTAGGTCAGATCTTTAAGACACACATGTGTCCCAGACGGTATTTTTTAAACCAGTTTTCCTACCTATAAACCTGGCCACAGACAAACCCCTTTGTGCCATACCCTGTTTGCTTCATAGTGGCTCTCCACTTAGTTGTAGAATACAGCCCGCAGTCTTTAATGGATTTCTCTCAGTGACCCTGCTCCTTCCTGCTCCTTCAATTTTGTCCGTTTCTCCTGTTACCCACTGATAGACTTAGCAGTGAGCTCAGCGGCATTCTTTGCATGTGCTCTCCCATCTCTCCAGGCTTCCCTTCTCTCCTGCTAGGGCAGTAGATAGGTACTCTCCTGAAGGTGCGTGATGTCATGGTTAAGTTACGGCTCTGGAGTCAGACAACCTGCCTTTGAATCCTGGCTCAGCCTTTGCTAGCCATGTGACCTTGAGCCAGCTGCCTCTCTTTCTGTACCTCATTGTGCCCTGTGATAAGTGGTGTATTCATACTTAGCTCATAGGATTGTGTTGAGGATTACAGGTTAAACAGCATGGGTTAGAACAGGTTCTGCTACATGGCAGACATTAACATACCTTCTTCTGCCAATGGCGTCTCCATCCTCATCCCTCAACCTACAGAGACACAAATCTCCCACAATCTGTAAAATTCTTGCCTTGGTCTTTCTGACCTGTCAAACCCAGAGGTCTCCTGTGATTAGAAATATCTTATATGCTGTCTCTAGTTGTGTAGCTTCCCACCATACTTCAACTCCTTGATTAGCATCATGATGACATTATAATATATTTACTTAATTTATACCAAAGTCTTTGCAAGTCAGGGAGCCATTGGAGTCCTCACCACCTAGCGTGGTATTTGTAAGTACTCAATAAATATTGTGGGAAGAAAGAGGAAAGAGAATGAACGGATGGAAGAATAAATGAATGAATGAATGAATGAATGAATGAAGGCAAGCCAGCATCACTACCCAACTGAAGTGGCCATTCTAGGGCCACACGTAGTCTTTTAGTGGCCACGCCAGTGATCTCTTAGGAATCCTTATCCTCGATGCTGACCCTGGAGCACTGGGTGCTCGTATCCTGATCTCGTCCAGTCACACACTTACCTTTTCATTTCCAAGGCATCAGGCACCTGATTTCTCTTCATTCCCTTCACTGGTTCCTCCTTCTCTGGGCACTCTTTAGAGAGTGGTGTTGCTCTGGATTTTTTCTTGTCCAATCAATCGGGCTTGGTCTCCCGGAGTGTTTTCTTCGGTTCCATCTCTGCAGCTGCCATATGCATCACCCTCCAAACTCCAGGCTTATATTTCTAACTGCTTGCTGGAAATTTCCAACTAATTGGCTCCTAGGAACTTCAAATTTAGTATGTGCACAACCAAATTAGTATCTTCCCTTACCATCAAATCCGAACCTGGTTCCCTTCTTATTCTACCTATGGTGGTATATGAAAAGTCAACAAAATGGAAAGTTCTGATATCATCATTTCATTTTTGTCATTTTGACTCGGAGTCCCTTGGTTCCCACATCCAGACAGTTGCCAATTCTACCATCTAGTCAACTGAGTCTGTGTGCTGAGTACTCCTTATTGTGCCCACTCCTCTCTGCTCCTGGTGTACATATGTAAAGCTCAATTCTCCATCTCCTCTCTTGGTCTGTTATACCAGCTTTCTCATCTTCTCTTTCCTACATTCTACCTTCAGCCCTTCCTTTACACGGAAGCCAGTGCAAGCTTTCTGAATCCTGGTTCTGATCATGCATAAAAGCTTTGACCTTGGACCTACCAGTCTTACTCTAACTTGTTTGTCCATGGAACCATTTTTATTTTATTTTTTTGAGAAAGACATAGTAATATCTCTCAGACTGTCTCTTTACTGTACCATGTGGTAGAGAATATTTTTATCTGAATTGCTGTCCTTTTTCTTTTCTGCTAGTGAAAAATCTTACCCTCACTTCCAAGGCCAGCATGAATTCCATTTCTTCTTTATTGATTGCTCAGTGGGAAGTGATTTCCTTCTCTCCTATGTTAGGGTTGCCTGGACCCCTTACTTAGCAATTATCACTTACTGCCTTGTGGTGAAGTCTTTTCATATACACATCTTGGTTTCTAAGCTCTTTTGAAGACAAGCTCATGACTTAGGAGTCTTTTTACTCCCAGAGTGGCAAATTCAGATTTTGTACCTCCTATTGAAGATTTAGGAGTTTGTAGTTAGTTTTTAGTTTTCATGGCTAATGCTGTATGCGCTTGTTGCAGTTTTGTTGTTTTTTAATTTTATTTTATTAAAATATTTTTTTAATTTTTAAAATTTTTTTGCAGTTTTGTTATTTGTTATTCTGTTATGTCCTTAGGAGAAAGTTTTAGCAATGAGAACATACATTTTCATGGTTCCAAATACAGTTGACCATGTTGCTTTCAAAAAAGGTTTTTATTGATTTATAATGGCCCTAGTAGTATTTTCTAGTTTCTGTATATTTTGTCTTTATCTTTTGTCATATATTTTGGTACCCTGTATTTTTGTAAATTATAACAAGCTTTGCCCAGTATAGTAACCCGTTGTTCTGTGTAGATCCTCAGTCTGTTTTCACCTTTTTCTTTTAGTTTCTCTACTTTTCAGAACACTTTTATTTATTTATATATTTTTTAAATTTGACAGAAATCACAAGTAGGCAGAGAGGCAGGCAGAGAGAGAGGAAGGGAAGCAGGCTTCCTGCTGAGCAGAGAGCCCGATGCGGGCTTGATCCCAGGACTCTGGGATCATGACCTGAGCCGAAAGCAGAGGCTTTAACCCACTGAGCCACCCAGGCGCCCCTCAGAACACTTTTAAATTTAAAAATTTGGATTTCATTTTTTTTTAAAATTTATTTACTTGTCAGAGAGAGAGGGAGAGAGAGCTAGCGAGCACAGGCAGACAGAGTGGCAGGCAGAGGCAGAGGGAGAGGCAGGCTCCCTGCCGAGCAAGGAGCGAGATGTGGGACTCGATCCCAGGACGCTGGGATCATGACCTGAGCCGAAGGCACCAACTGAGCCACCCAGGCATCCCGAATCTCATTTTTTTAAATGTTATTTTTCTGTTGCTTTGAATTTAAGAACTTGACATTTTCTACAGGTGTGATGTACACATTCAAATTTTATTTTCTGGAAGCTTATTTTTATGTACTATGATATTATAAAAGAATTCCATGGAAGAATGACCCAAAGTGCCTTTGAGGAATCTTTTCCCTTGCCTTTAATAGCACTATCAAAATCTTCTTCTTAAATCAGTGCCTTTTAGATAGATTATGAAATGTTGTGTATATTTGAGGTAAGCTCATTAAATATAATATCCAGAAGACAACTTTATATTTTGTTCTATCAATAATATATTAATGTAGTTTTACTCAGTTTATTTTCAGATGTCTCAATATATATTTGAGTCTTTCCCACTTTTTACTATAATTCACACTAGTAAATTTTAAGTCTACAGCTTTTTTTTTTTTTCAAGATTATTTATTTATTTATTTGACAGAGATCACAAGTAGGCAGAGAGGCAGGCAGAGAGAGAGAGAGGAGGAAGCAGGCTTTGCCGAGCAGAGAGCCCGATGCGGGGCTGGATCCCAGGACCCTGGGATCATGACCCGAGCTGAAGGCAGAGGCTTTAACCCACTGAGCCACCCAGACACCCCAAGTCTACAGCTTTTAGTGAGAAACTTTATTCCCTGGAAAAATGAAATTTTTATAGGTATCTCTCACCTAAGATTCTTCTGAATATGCCACATTTGGAACTTAAAGAAGTCCTAGAGGAAGTAGCAACCAGAGATTAGGTCATTTTCAGACTGAGGTCAATGATGGTACATATGACATTTACAAGTCCCACCCTGAGCCAATGAAAAAGCTCCAGCAGTAAGGGGAAAATAGAGCATACTTCTAGAATCTCCTAATAAGTGATCTTGTGGAAGGATACCTTCCTAGCTCATTTATCATAGTCCCGGTCAACCAGGAAGGTGGTTTCACATTCCTGGAAATTTTCAGTAGTGACTTAGATAATTTCCTTTAAGTAGAAATCCTTTAATTTCATAATGGGAGCTGATGGCCAAATAGAATTAAATTTACAGATTTTGAAATAATAAACTTTGTTAGAGAACATTTATTTCCATATTTTGAACAGTAGCAATATAATAAATTTACAAACGCTTGTGTGATTTTTTGAAAACAAAGCAAAACAGGGGCTCCTGAGTGGCTCAGTGGGTTAAAGCCTCTGCCTTCGGCTCAGATCATGGTCTCAGGGTCCTGGGATCAAGTCCCACATCGGGTTCTCTGCTCGGCAAAGAGCCTGCTGTCTCCTCTCTCTCTCTGCCTGCCTCTCTGCCTACTTATGATCTCTGTCTGTCAAATAAACAGATAAAATCTTAAAAAAAAAAAGAAAAGGAAACAAAGTAAAACATAGAACCTTCAGGATCTCAAAAATAATCTAATATGCTTCCACAGAAATCATTCCATTTCTCCAAGATCCCCAAAATACTTAGATCTTTCAGGGAAGAAATTAACATATTCTGTTATTTTAGTAGGCATTGGTTGGATCCAAACATAATATCATGCTTTATTTCCTTATTTTTTTTTCTTTTTAACTGTCATTTTCTTGATTTTTTATCTCTGCTTAAAAGCAGATATTAGTTTTTTGACTTTTATAAATGCCGCAGAAATCCAGACAGATGCTTCTTCTGCAGCTCTCTATTTGTTGGGGTTTCTTGGACACCCAGAATATTAAATTTCAAGTTGAGAATCAGTCTTAACACAAAGATTTTTGGATTGAATAAACTGGAACAAAACCAGCAGTATGATAACCAACCAGCAAGTAAGTCATAATGTTTGGTAATCCCAGCTCTACTTCTAAATAGACTGTTACACCATTTCCTTTAAACCATCAATGATCTTTCCATCTTACCATCCTTATTAAGCTTCACCTACAGTAAATAATCCCAAACTTTCAAAGCACATTTGGGGTCCTAAAATGCTGGTCACCAATTCTGACCTGTGTGTGGGTCTTCCCCATATATCCACCAATCAAATCCAAGTGGTCACCTGTGCTTCTGATGGGTTGGCCAATAGATAAGAGGTTCCCATGACCCCCTCCTTTGGTTCAATTAATTTGCAAGAGTGGCTCACAGAACTTGGGACAACATTTTACTTCCTGGATTACCAGTTTATTATAAAAGTATATAATTTAGGAACAGCCAGATGGAAGAGATGCATCAGGCAAGCACTAGGGAAAGGGATTAGAGCTTCCATGTTTTCTGAGCTCACCACTCCCATTGAATGTTCACCAACTGGAAGCTCTCTGGACCCTGTCCTTTTTTTTTTTTTCTTTTAAATGGATGCTTCATTACATAGCACAAGTGATTAAATCACTGGATTCAGCTACTAGCCCCTCTCCCCTCTCTAAAGTCAGGGAGGTGGACTGAAAGCTTCTACCCTCTCATCACACTGATGGTTCCTCTGGCATCCAGCTCCCATCCTCATGTGCTTTCCAGGCCTCCTTGTTAACATAAACTAAAATGTGATTGAAAGGGGCTTGTTATGCATATCAAGATATCTTTATTGCTATAATCACTTAGGAAATTCCAAGGGTTTTAGCAGCTCTGTGCCAGAAATAGTTTGAAGACCAAGTGTAATTTTTTATTATAAATATAACATCAGACCATTTTGCTCAAATATACTTTGGTTTTGCTAAATTAGCTTTTATTTTACTGTTACAATATAAATTACACCATAAACATTTGGGATGGCTTAGTGTATATAGGAAGTTTATTACAGGGATTACAAGTATTACTTTATTTTTTAATTTTTCAGTGGCCTTTAATACCCATATCTGTCAGGACTTGAATGCAACCTATTGATGATTTTCTAATCAAGAATATAACATATCCCTTAAGTTTTGGCCCCATTTAGGGAGAGATTAAACACTGGATACACAGAGCTATTTGACCAAATTAAGACTATGTATTCTTTCCACTCAGAACAATTACATTTGCTAATTTACAGTTGTCGATGATATTAACACATTAATTAAAAAGTTATTTTCTAACAAATTCAGAAAATCAACTTTAAATTGAGTTAAGACAAGGCAGTATCTCTAGTGGTGGGATGAAGTTCAGAATTATGATTAAAAGAAAAGTTGTCAAAATGTGGGGTCAAATAAGTCTTTAATGTAAATATATTTGCAAAATGTAATAGAAGCTTTTTAGCATAAGGAAACCCGTCTTGTCCTATTGAATTACTGAATAGTGTAGTAGATTCTAAATGGCAGCGGTGAGTGGTGTGTGATCTTGGGTTTGGTGACCAGCTCTGTCCTCTTCTGAGAGTGCTGTCTCTTTCCTTGTGGCACAATATCATTCTTTATTGGATCTCACACCCTTCCCCAAGATTCCTTTGCAGTCTTTGAATCTGGTAAGCCAGGCAGAGGAGACACTAAGGGACAGTACAGATTTAACACATGTTTCTTCCAGTCGTTGTTGCTAGAACCAAATCAGCATTACCTTCTCAAAAGTGTCATGGTTCATATTTTTTTCAGTGTTCTTTAGGAAGATGTAAAAAAAAGTGTTAATATTCTTTTTTAACAAACCCACTCCACATTGTTAATGCGAGTACTTTAAAATTCCTCGCTTTCCTAATTATATATTTTTTAAAGTTAAAAAGTTTTTTTGTTGTTGTTGGAGTGTAAACTGTTGGGTCCCCCAATAATGGGTCCATGGTCAAAGGAGCGAGACTGATACAAAGCGAAGGTCAAGTAAAGCTTTATTTCGCACCAAGCATCAAGAATCAAACTGACTGGCCAGGGATGTCCCTTGCAAAGAGGCGACCCCTCCCTGCTTTAGAGACTAACTTTTAGAGAGCAAAGGCCATGTGGTTGAGCCTGGCCACACACAGGTGGCCAATGAGATTGTAACACACAGAGAAAGCAGCACAGTCCTGCTAGGTCACACATGGGTGGCCAATTGAATTACAATTCACCCCATAGTAGCTATTTGAACTGGCCTATCACCTTGGTCAGAATTGGTGCTCAAAAGGCAGGGCCCACACTTCTTGGTAGCTAGGGAGACAGTATGTGCGCTTTACTGATTGGATGTCTCTACCTGACCGACTCATCCTTGCATTCGGGCTCTGTTACCTCTACCTGACCTGACCCACCCTTGTATTCAGGCTTTGTTACCTGGGACTGGTTTCCTGGACTTGCTTTTAAGTAAGTTCTGGGGGGGAGGGTGTCAGTTTAAGTTTTACTGCATAAAGAACAAAATGGCTATTCAATCGAGGTGGGGCCGCTCTGGCTAAATAGGCCCTTACATAAACCACTCACTTTGTTTTGTATTAATTATTAATTATTAGCTTAGGACATAAACTTACAAATAATCAGACAATTGCATATCCCCGATTAGCACAGAATTCTGACAGATGGGTTTTGCCTGCTCTATTTTGGGCTGTGTGCCTTGTTGAGGACCATTTGGGGCCCCCTCATATTGAGATGGACCCAAGGTGACCTCTGCTGGTAAGTAGCTAGAAACAATTAACACCTTATAATGTACGACCTGCTCACTGATTTCTAGTAATTTTGTTTTTTAATTTTCCTTTCAGGCTTACTGCACAATCAGGGTAATGCAGCCTTACAGGGGGTTTTCCATTTGTATAGAAGTTTTGTATTTGAGATTAGTCTGACCTCTGTCATCTAATTTGATCTTCACAAAAACAGCGTGAGATGAGTCTCCACTGAAATAGGCTTCATCGGATACACAGATAAACTACCTCTGAGAAGACTAAGGGACTTGCCCACGGTCTTAAGAGGCCAGAGCTCAGACTTCCGTTTCTCTTCCCACCAGAACATTCCCCCGTCTCCACAAAGCCTCAGAAGCACCACTGTCGTTGGGACCCCCATGCATATGTTTTTGATATCTACATACATCTTAAGAAAAGCATAGTTGGGACCAGTAATAACCTGCTAGGTGAATAGAAAAGGGCTTTGCTGAATTTACTATTCGTACAACTTCTAGGGACACATGATATATAAACACCCATAGAATGTATTCTAAAAGCACTTGCAGAGCAATGTTTGATAACATGTATAACTGTGCTTTCTTATTTTTGAAACCCTGGTTCAATTATTTTTATGTGGATTCTGTGGCTTTGGATGCTTGCACTATTAATTTAAAAATAGGACAAGGATTTAGATAAAAGTAAATGGGCTGTGTAGGATTAGTCCTAGGTCACTTTACCTGCAATTATGAAAGCTTTTTAGCATTTTAACTACTCCCTGTTATAAAGACTAACACACAAAAAAGCCCTTATAAAATCTTTAACTTCAAAATGCACTGACCTAACTTTATGAAATATTTATATATATATATATATATATATATACATACAGATATATATAGTCATTCATTTTATGATTTATCATCACTTGGTACGTGCGTTACTTTCTTTTTTGTGTGAGCCACATCTACTTAGTAGAGTATTTTCATTAAACAATTCTGTGTTAAGGAGCCATTTTTAATAAAATCTAATTTAATTAATTTCTTCTTCTTTTTTTTTTTTAACCCCAGCTTTACTGGAGTATAACTGACAAAACTGTAAGATATTTAAAGCCTACCTCGTGATGATTTGATATATGTATATATTATGAAAGATTCCCTCCACCAAGTTAATTAACACATCCATTATTTATTATTTATTTATCTTTTTTCTTTCTTTTTTTTTTTTAAGATTTTAATTTTATTTATTTGACAGAGAGATCACAAGTAGGCAGAGAGGCAGGCAGAGAGAGAGGAGGAAGCAGGCTCCCTGCTGAACAGAGAGCCCGATGTGGGGCTCAATCCCAGGACCCTGAGATCATGACCTGAGCAGAAGGCAGAGGCTTAACCCACTTAGCCACCCAGGCACCCCTCTTTTTTCTTTTTTTGAGAAAACATTTAAGTTCTACTCTCAGCAAATTTCAGTTATACCACAGTATATAGTCACCATGTTATTCATTAGATCCTCAAACCTTATTCATTTTATGTAATTACATTTATTTTAGAGTCAGTTTCTGAAGCTACAGTTTATAAGTTAACCATTCTCAGAACTTTTTATCTGTAAACAAACATGAATTGGCTTCCTAGTGTATGCAGATCACTGTGCTTGGCCCCGTGTAGATGGGAGGACAGGCAGTGTGGTTGTTACGGGATTCCGGTCCTTGGACCCAGCAACAGTAGAAACGAGACCGGACCCAGTGTTTAAAAGCACAGGCAGATCAAAAGAAATGAAATCTTGCCATTTGCGACGACGTGGATGGAACTAGAGGGTATCATGCTAAGCGAAGTAAGTCAATCGGAGAAAGACAACTGTCATATGATATCTATGGTATGAGGAAGTGGAGATGCAACGTTGGGGGTTTGGGGGGTAGGAAAAGAATAAATGAAACAAGATGGGATCGGGAGGGAGACAAACCATAAGAGATTCTTTTTTTTTTTTTTTTTTTTAAGATTTTATTTATTTATTTGACAGACAAAGATCACAAGCAGGCAGAGAAGCAGGCAGAGAGAGAGAGGGAAGCAGGCTCCCCGCCGAGCAGAGAGCCTTATGTGGGACTGGTCCTGGGATCATGACCTGAGCTGAAGGCAGAGGCTTTAACCCACTGAGCCACCCAGGCAGCCCCCATAAGAGTCTCTTAATCTCACAAAACAAACTGAGGGTTGCCAGGGGAGGGGGGGTTGGGAGAAGGTGGTGGGGTAATGGACATTGGGGAGGGTATGTGCTATGGTGAGTGCTGTGAAGTGTGTAAACCTGGTGATTCACACACCTGTACCCCTGGGGCTAATAATACATTGTATGTTTATAAAAATAATAAATAAAAGCATAGACAGCTGCAGCTGAAGGGACACACAGTCAGTACAAAGGTGTCAGACTGACTCCCCGAACAACAGCTTGAAAGGACACTGTTTAAGTGTGTAGGGCAGGAAATCCTGGGAATGGGGAACTCAGGCCCAGTGGACAGACAATGCTGCTTCAAACATCTTATGTTTCATTTGCATGTTAAGTCTCCACCTCCTGGGTGTGATTTTTAGCATTGCATTGAGGTAAAGGTAACTGTTGGTCGCACCATTGGTGGGGGGGGGTGTTGATTTAGTGATTAAACTCTAACTGGTCTGGGTGGTTTGGGTTTGGGTGGCTCTTCTGGCAAACATCCATTATTGCTTGAGGGGCAGTTTTGGTTTCCTTCAGGGGATGCTGTGCTCCCTGGGGCTTTTGCCTGTTTAAGAGATAAGCTGGAAAGAAGTACTTAAGGAGGAATGTGGGACAGAGGTTGGTGGGTCCAAGCAGGTGAGCACCAAAGGGATCTTGGGGTCTAGCTGGTGACAGAACTTTTGCTTGTTATTGGAATTTTACTCGAATTTACAAAATGTTCAGCACACATTCCCATCAAAATTATAAATTACATAGCTTTTAAAAATTTTTAAATTTGAGTATAATTGACACACAATGTTGCGTTACTTCCAGGTGTACAACATAGTGATTCAGCTTCTCTATATCTTTGTTATGCTGTGCTCAGCACAACTGAAGCTCCCATCTATCACCATACAGTGAATTACAGAACTATTCTAAGAAGCTGTTTTCTGATCCACTTTAAGTTTTCAAATTGCGTTATTTACATTATTCCTAAATGTAGGTACCTCTGATTTTGAAGTTTCCTGCAAATATAAATAGCCCCAAATCCCAAAGAATACTTTCTTTTTTAAATTCAATTTTATTCCTGACGTCTATTCAATATCTGTATTTCTGTCAGAAAAAGCAGTCAGTAAATGAAGAAAGGGAAGAATGATGATTTTTCCCCCTCTAGGGTATCAATCTGGTGTCGACAGAGCCAGATTAGTAGTAAAAAAAAAAAATCCTTCTTTTCATTAACTGTTAATCATGCTTCCATTGTTCAGAAAGTCAAAACTTGCTCTCACTTCTGATAGAAAAGGAAAAATCAGAGACTAGGAAAAAGGAAATGAGTTCACCTTAGTGTAAATTTAAATATATTTCTCTCTTCTGGGGCGCCTGAGTGGCTAAGTGGGTTAAACCTCTGCCTTCAGCTCAGATGATCTCAGGGTCCTGGGATTGAGCCCCGCGTTGGGGGGGGGTGGTCTCTGCTCAGTGGGGAACCTGCTTCCCCCCTCCCCCCCCGCCTGCCTCTCTGCCTACTTATGATATCTGTCAAATAAATAAATTTAAAAAATAAAATAAGGGACGCCTGGGTGGCTCAGTTGGTTGAGCGGCTGCCTTCAGCTCGGGTCGTGATCCCAGCGTCCTGGGATCGAGTCCTACATCGGGCTCCTTGCTTGGCAGGGAGTCTGCTTCTCCCTCTGCCTCTGCCTGCCACTCTGTCTGCCTGTGCTCACTCGCTCTCTCTCCATCTCTCTCTCTGACAAATAAATAAATTTTAAAAAAATTTAAAAAATAAAATAAATATATTTCTGTCTTCCTTAGGAGAGAGCTATGTGTGTGGGTCAATAGAGCCCTTCAAGAAACTGGAGTACACCAAGAATGTGAATCCCAACTGGTCCGTGAATGTCAAGACCACCTCAGCTTCCCGGGCAGTGTCCTCACTGGCCACTGCCAAAGGGAGCCCATCAGAGGTGCGGGAGAATAAGGATTTCATCCGGCCCAAGCTGGTCACCATCATCCGAAGTGGGGTGAAGCCACGGAAAGCTGTCAGGATTCTGCTGAACAAGAAAACCGCCCATTCCTTTGAGCAGGTTCTCACTGACATCACCGATGCCATCAAGCTGGACTCGGGAGTGGTGAAACGCCTGTACACCCTGGACGGGAAACAGGTAAGAGGGGTGTCGTGGTATGACTTCGACTTTACAGGAAAGAACCAGGGAGTTGGGGGAATCTGTGTGGCACGGGGGGTAGGGGGGGTCGGGAATGTGAAACATGCATTTTGCTGAAGTTGAAGAAGTTGGGTCACATGCTTAACAAATACACAGCTGCTGATCTCCATCCAGACCGAGGATAGAGGTAGACAGGGTTAACTGTAGGAATAAAGCGAAATACCTATTTCTGAAGCTTAAATGATTACTAACAGATTTCTGTTTTTTCAGTTATTGATTACTTAACATAAAGGTGCTTTTTTGCCTTCTGTTTTCAATTTTTTCATGTAGTAGTGTCTTATAGCCTTAAGTGTGACTGAGATGTAAACTCTGACCATTAGAGAAAAATCTAATTTCCTTTCTTTGGTTTAAATAATACTTTATGTCTCAGTAATGTTCACTAGAGAGACTTATATTTTATAGATTTTACAGTACATATCAAAAGGATGAAGTATTTCCATCTGAATGGCTTTAAGAGGCATATTTCTAGAATATTATACATCTTGTACTGAAAACATGGTTTCAGAATTAATAGTGAAGGGGTGTGTTTCTTTAGCTGTGGAATGGTCATTGGTTGACTTGGATGAGAGGGCATTTAAATGTGAGTTGCTCAGGTGAACTTAAAGGGAAGTCTTGTGTGGACTTTTATAAAGGTTTGATAGAACCCTGAGAGTGGGGTGTGCGTGTGTATGTATCTATATATATGTGATAGATATATGATATCACTGATACATACTGATATATGTAGAGTGCAAGTTGCTGGTCTTTCAGAGTTTATGTGTCTTTTTGTTTAAGATGATAATTTTTAGCGTACTATCTTTGCTTGAAATTTAGTTTTCAGTGTGCATCTGTCCGCATGGTTTTTAAAAATTATTTTGAGGGATAATTTGTATGTAGAATACATGTTAAAAATCAATACTAGATTCATAAATTAGAAGGTTAATCTTTAAAAAATAAAAGATTAATCTTTATTAAATAGAAGACAAGTTCTTGAAGGCTAACAAGCATTCAAATTTTATGAATTAGAAATAGATGCAATTACTAGAAAGAGTGTTAGTCATGAAAGAATTCCTCCCCTAGGGAGCCATTAAAATGCTCTAAATTACAAAATTCATTAGGAAAGAAGGAATATCTGCCAGTTGTTCATTTATATTCACCAGTCTTCTGCTTGTCTCATAAAACTTGTCTCGTCTAAGTGTCATGTGAAGAAGAATTCTGAGAGATGAAATTCTGTCTTCTAGATCTAAACGGGCGTAGCCTGAATGTCATTGATCAAAAAGTCCATTGCTAGCTTGTGAATTACAGCAACGGAAGAGAGCAGGGCTCACATTTAAACATTTGAGCCCTTTGGCGGTTCCTTTTGTAATGAGTCACTCAACCATCTTGTAGTTCTGCATTTTTATATATTGGAGTTTCTCAAGATGACAGCTTACCTAATTTCACAAAAAGTAAAATATACAACAACGAATACAAATTGATATACCTTCCTCTTCTCCCCTTGCTTCAGAATTTTGGGATTTCCAAAGTACTACGCACTGAGCCTAAAAACAAGCTTTAGCTACATTAGCTAAGTTCTACCATCAGCTCATCATTTGTCTATTCCAAGAATGAATTCCTAAACTAGGTACGATGATGTTCTCAATCGTTTTCTTCCTTTTAGAAGTTTAATCTAGTGTCTGTATTTTATAATAGCTGCTTTTGCTGTTGTTTACATGTAAATAATACAATGTCATGGAAAAGAATCTAAGGTTTAATGCCAAAAGACCACAATTAAAATCTTGGTTTGGCCAGATTATTTATGTTTTCAGCAAATCACTTCACTGAGCCTCATACTTATCAATAAAACATAGATAAAATGATCACTTCTGTTTCATAGTGCTTGTGGGGACAACTATAATAATACATGTGAAAGCAATTTTGAACTACAATAATAATGATCATAGCTTTATTTGCATTATTCTAAATGTTTTGCATGTATTAACATGTTTAATCCTCATAACAGTTGATTCCAATCCCCATTTAACAGAGGAGGATGCTAAGGACTTGTTATAAAAAAAAATGTCCAAGACGACCACACAGTTGTAAATGGCAGAGTTGGAATTTGAACCTGTCTCTCTCTAGAGATTATGCTCTTAACCACTGTACCAGAGAAGATTATATTAAAACACTAAAGAGATGTACATGTAATGTGCATGTACTGAGAAAGAATTTTCAAGTGAGTAATTCGTCCAGGGACTATCATCTGAAAGTTTTCTGCTTTGTATTATTTTTCTGTGGTCATTCCGCTGATGGTTTTATTCAGAGGTGTGTGTGTGTGTGTGTGTGTGTGTGTGTGTGTAGCATTCGATTTTCTGTTGTGGCATGTTCTCTTCATAGCAGGAGTGGTGAAAAGCTGCAGAGGAATTGGAAGATAGAGTGGAAAGAATATAAAGACTTTTGGGGCACCTGGGTGGCTCAGTGGGTTAGGCCTCTGCCTTCGGCTTGGGTCATGATCTCGGGGTCCTGGGATCGAGCCCCACGTCGGGCTCTCTGCTCAGCGGGGAGCCTGCTTCCCCCTCTCTCTCTACCTGCTCTCTGCCTACTTGTGATCTCTGTCTAATAAATAAATAAAATCTTTAAAAAAAAAAAAGACTTTTTGCTTGGGTTCCCAGTAGGAGCAAAGATGCTTCCTCCTGGACCCCCGGAATCTTTAGAATCATTTCTGCTCATAAGAGAAATCCACCCCCACGAGAGGTTTGTTAGAGTAGAGTGCTTTGACAGCCTTGGAAGAGACCAAGGCTTGATAGGCCTCTGAGGATGAGCCACTTTCCTCCCAGCCAGGTTGACTGGCAGCCCATGCCTCTGCCATTTCACCCTGCCCATGGTGGCATCAGGGTCTGTGTGCTGTCAGCAGGATGTTATCCTTAAGATCACTCCTCTCTTCTTTGTTTGGATCGTGTAGCAACTCTTGTATCAACTCCAAAAGCGCTATGGGAAATCCAGTGCCCAGTTAAGCTTTTAAAGGTAATTTTCTTTTTTGAGGAAATAGAACTGCTTAAAAATTAATAGGCTGAGTGCGTTGAATAAATATGTAGAGAACAAGCGATGTATGGGGCAGGGATGGCTCTTCAGATCGTCTTCAGGCAGCTTGCGGATGTATCCGTGGGATGGAGACTCGTGACTCTGGGCTCTTTGACAACAGAACAGTGACAAATGAACAGTGAGAGCACGTGCCTGCTGTTGCATCAGCCACCCAGGGATGGGCACTGGAAGGCGGAGACCACAGGCCCTTCGCAAGTGCTCCTCCTACCACTAGACCTCCTTGCTCAGTTGCCTTTGGTGTGGTTTAGGCCTTAACCAAGAGTTCATTATATAGTGCTTTTGTTGTTGTTGTTGAGGTTTTTAGGCCCCAGATAAGGAAATCAACATATTGGAAATACTGCACCGTGTAGAGAACATTTTGTAGGAAGCTGCAGTTTCCCCAGCTGACCATTGAGGCTCATAAGCAGCCTCATTTCAACTCCGTCCTTTATGCAAGGGCACTGAAGCTTCAGTAAATGGTTGCTGCAAACTTGCCTCTTCCTCCTCCTCACACCTTTCAGGGGGCCTCTGCTCACCCTGTGATCAGGCATTTTTTTTTTTTAAGATTTTATTTATTCATTTGAAAGAGATCACAAGTAGGCAGAGAGGCAGGCAGAGAGAGAGGAGGGAAGCAGGCTCCCTGCTGAGCAGAGAGCCTGATGTGGGGCTGGATCCCAGGACCCTGGGATCATGACCTGAGCTGAAAGCAGAGGCTTTAACCCACTGAGCCACCCAGGTGCCCCATGTGATCAGGCACTTTTGCCAGCACGGCTGGGAGGTCAAGGAAATGCTTGCCTCATCTTCATTTCAGTGATGCATTATTTATCTGGGCCTCAATCAAGGGCCCCCAAAGAAGGAAAGAGGGCATTTTCTACCCGACGGTTTCAATCACATTCCTTTTCTCCATATTTGAAGGGAGCTTTTGCAGGGTATGAGGATCTTTTCCTCTTGCCTCAGTCCAGGCACCGGAAGTGGGGAATTTTCTGTGGGTTATTCACTCACCTGGCCAAGCAGCTACTCCCAGAGGTCGTTTAGGGAATGACTATTCAGTGATTGAAATCAACCCAAAAGGTACAAAATTTGCTACAAAAGATACAGTCATATATCTCCTGACTCCTTTTTTGGAACAGCTAATCTGGCTGTCTTGAGCTGTTCAGTCTTCTAAATCTGTGATTGAATCCTTGCTTAGAAATACAAACAACAGCAAGTCTTAGAATAGCCAGTGCTGAAGCAGGCAGTTTATACCGTCAAAATCACAGATAAGGCACTGCCCAATGACCACCCCTTCTGCACTGAACTAGAGCAATGATAAATTGAGAAAAGGTATGCACACACTCATGCTATCTACCCTCGGTATTGCAGATCCGTACAAAACAGCAGCATCCATTAGTAGCCCAGGAGAAACTCACTGGAGATGTTACATTTTTATCTTACAGACATGTCACGTAGGTCGTGCACTTTGTAAAATCCCCCGTTGCTAGCGTGTTGGAGTGAGCAAGCGGCTTGTTGTCTTCCTAATTGAGAACACACGGGGAGTCACTGAGCTAGAGTGAAGGTACTCATAAACTGGTTTAGACTGGTAAACTGTGAGAACAGACATCATCACTGCTGCCTTAACTCTGGGTGGCTGTAGCGAAGTACCACAGATTAGGGACTTATGTACAACAAAAGTGTATTTCTCACCGTTCTGGAGGCTGGAGTCCAATGTCAAGGTGCCAGAAGACCTGGTCTGGTGAGAACCCACTTCCTGGTTCATACAAAGTGCCTTTTGCAGTGTCTTCACAGAGCCGAAGGTGCCCTTGGCCCTCTTTTGAGAGGTACCAATCTCATACTTGAGAGCTTCGCCCACATGTCCTAATCACCTCCCCAATGCCCCACCTCTTAACACTATCCCCTAATGGGTTAGATCTCATTATATGGATTCCGGGGGGACACAAACTTTCAGACTCTAGTGCTGTGTAAAGGAAATCCCATTGGCTGTCAGTAAGTTAATCAGTTACTACACTGTCTTCTCTGTATCTTTTGATCCTTGAATCCCCTTGTCTATTATGAACACAAAGCTGGAAAGATGCTTATAAAGGAGTCATAATAATTGCAGCCGTTTATTTTCAGTAATTGGTATATGAGCTTATTGGAATTCAGGAAATGGTAATCTGATCAATAGGACCAACAATCAGATATCACAAGGTAGTCTTTGATTTTTTTTCTTTTTTTTTTTTTTAAGATGTATTTGTTTGAGAGAGAGGGCACGTGTGCATGTACATGTGTAGGAGTTGGGGGAGGGAGAGACGGAGAGGGAGAGAAGCTCCAGCAGACTCCCTGCTGAGTGCAGAGCCCAATGTGGGGCTTGATCCCAGGATGCTGAGATCATGACCTGATCTAAAGCCAGGAGTCGGCTGCCTAACCTAGGGAGCCACCCAGGCGCTGCTCCTCTCTTGGTTTTGAATACCTATTTCTAATCTGAAGTAAGATTGATTTGGTTCCACCTTAGGTTTGGAGACTTTAGAACGTTTCTTCCCCTCACACCCTAAAACAAAATGATGTGTGTTGCTCCTGCATCTACCTTGGCTATAGGAATGAATGAGCCTAGGAAATGTGGAAGCCGGACGTTTTCAAGTGGAAAGGAAGGAATTGAGGATGTGTCAGGAGGATTTGGTTAGACTAGAAAATGAGATTCTCTGTAGCCATTGGTGGTAGTGGCTTTTTCCCTTTTTAAAAAAACATAAATAAAACTTCTGTGACAGCTCTAATTAACTTCTTCAAGCATATTTAAAGCCTTCGTTCTTGGTCGACAGATTTTTTTTTTTGCTATATGATTGGTATATTATCTATGTTGTGAAAGTGAATGTAACACCTTTTAGTTTTGTTTGCAATTGATATAAACACGCAGTTGATACAAATCAGCTTACATTTTAAAATGTCAAAATTTCCTGCAAAAACTCAGAGCACATGCTAAACCATCCTCGTGATTTGTTAAAGCTCTGAATTGATGGGAAATCTTAGCTGTTTTCAAAGAAAAAGGAGCTTAAGAGTAATTATGACACTTCACTTAGAGAATTAAAATGTCTGGGATTGAATGGGCTATTTTAGTTTGCGTGCTTTCTGTTGATATTTAGGATTTATAAGCTACACCTGTCCTTACATAGATATTAACTCCCTTAAATAGAGAAGAGTTAAGTCCTTTTGTTCCAATCTGAGCAACTCTGATAATGTAATTAATTGTGTGTTCCTGCAGTGATATATATTTTAAGGCTTAGTCTCAGCAAAAGTCAGTTTTCTGTAAATTGAATACTGATTTGCTATAAAATCAATTCTGAGTTCCCCTGTGTCCCACTCTAGAACTGAAGATGTGTTCCCTGAGCCCTCTCTCTAGTATGCTTTGGGCACTTTCACAGGATTCTGGGCTTGGGATTGTCTCCTAATGGTGACTTCTGCTTCACAAAGGCCAATAGCCCTGATTTGTGTGGTGAGTTTCCCATGCCCTGAGGGAGCATGCTGGAATGATGAAAAGAATCTTTTAGTCAGCTGGGCCTGTGCTCAGGTTTCTGTCTGCGAAATCTCCCATGAACTAGTTTCTTGTTTAGGCATGAAAAATTAAATTAGTTCCCCAGTTAACTGATTACTTAAGTTCAAAAATTCTGTATACCAAATCTATTTGTAATGAGGAAGTTTGCTTAGGTATGCTGTAATTTAAGCATGGATATGTGAAGTAACATAATATAGAGGAAGAACACTAGTTTTTATACACAATTTCAAACACCTAGTTGTCTGTCCTTTACCGCTAGATACAGTGGAATCTATTCTCCCATTGGAAAGAGTTAAGTCTCTGGTACTCAGCTTTCTCACCTGTACAATGGGAATAGTAACAATAATGCTTTATTAATTGTCATAAGGATTAAATGAAACAGTCCACATGACAAAACCCAGCACTGTGGTAGGTACTGAATTATCAGTATTTATTATACCTGAAAAGCTCAGGGTAAATTGTTTTTGAAAAATAAATTATATTATATTTTAAATGGGTTGAGGGAATGAACTATTTAAAATGATCTTTTGGGGTGCCTGGGTGGCTCAGTTGGTTAAATGTCCAGCTCTTAATCTCAGCTCAGGTCTTGATCTCGGGGTGGTGAGTTTGGGCCTGTGTTACTGTGTGAAATCTACTTAAAAACAAACAAACAAACAAAAACAGAAAACAAAAAACAAAACAAAATTATCTTATAGTAATGACTAATCATATCAACCTTTGTAAATATGGCTTTTCACATGAAAATACTTCATAGTGTAATGAGAATAGCATGGAATTTGAGATAAAATGCTTATAAGATCAAAATTCTGAATTTTTTACTATTTCAATAGCTGTGTGACCTTTTGCAAGTCAATAACATTCTCTGAATTTCAGTTTCCTCTTTAAAATGGCAATGATAATATATACCTCATAATATTGGTGGGATACTTAATTAAGAACATACGCAGGGGTGCTTGGGTGGCTCAGTTGGTTAAGCATCCTTCTCTTGATTTCAGCTCAGATGATGATCTCAGGGCTGTGTAATTGAGCCCCACATTGGGCTCCATGATCAGCAGGGTCTCTGCTGGAGATTCTCTCCCTCTCTCTCTGCCCCCAAATAAATAAATAAATTTTTAAAAAGAAAATAGGTATATAAAGGCCCTGGCTTGACCTGTGGTAGGTCCTTTGTAAATATTAGTCCTTCTCCTCTCTGCTTTCCTAGCCCAGGCTTTCTTAAAAGTGTAGGACATGTATAGTTGCATAATTTTGTCAATGTGGATTTGGTCATCTTGCATTGTTTCCATTGCCTGTACTAAACTAAAACTACTAATGACTCTATTTTTATCATTCCATTTATTGTCAGTCAGTTGTGAATGTAACCTAGATATTATTTTCTTTACTTGCTTCTTCAGTTGTTATTTCTTAAGGGTATCTTATTGGTGACGCATTATACCGATATAGTGATGGTAACATTACTATTACTATCACTGGTTGAATACCTGTGTGCCTGGTGCTCTGGGCTAGTTGCTATGTTTATATTTATCTCATTGAGTCACCACCACAGCTCTGCAGAAAGCAAGAACCTTCTCATTTGTCAAGATTCAGTTCAAAGGTGGCCTCATCTATGAAACATTTCTTGATTGGCCCATGTAGAACTGACAGCTCCTTCTCCTTGGGAGAGGGCTCCATTCCTGTCCATTGTAGATAGCCCTGCAGTTCTCAATTATGCTGACCTTTTGACTATCCTGGTGTCATGTCTTCCCTTTAGAATTTAGAGGATGAAGGTAGGGAAGGTGACTTCTTGGCCTCTGAAGCTCGAGGGCCTAACCTGGTAAATGCTTGTTCATTTGACTGAATGGCTGAATGGGTGATCGACCAGTTGGCCATGTGCTGCGCATTTGGCATTCTTGCATTGCTTGTGTAGTACAGGTCATGGCCATTTAGGAACTCTGTGGCCATTGCAGACTGTGGCTGGGTGTAGCTGTCAGCTGTGACGGTGCTCTCTGTAGTGAAACCACAGCTTGTAAGATGCTCATCATGGTGCTTGTTTCCTAGCTCAGGGTCCTGCTTCATTTAAGACGCTAGGATAATTAAATCTGCCAATTGTAGAGCATTTCCTCTATTGAAAGAACTTTATGCTTTGGGAAAACAATATTCTGTTAGAGAATTTTCACTGTCTGAGCCAGGAGAATTGCTCTAAATCTTCCTGACATTGCCTCAGCCATTCAATGAATAAAGAGAAGAGCTAATCGATATGTCCTATGGATTTAAAAATTGGTGACAGGCCAGTAAGAGATACGGATGAATAGCATCTGTCCCGATTATTGCAGAGATGCAAGCCGGCAGTGTGGAAAGGTGTTTGTGGTGGTCGAGGACACTATGTTACAGCAGATTTTTCTGATTAGTTTACATCCTTGAAACTAAATTATATGAAAGAAGGCAGTTTCAGAAATTAAGTGGAACTTAAAATATCCAATTTTAAATCTGAACTGTGTTGTAAACAACATGCCACAGAAACAGAGGGACAGATGGGAGATTTATGTCTTAATTGGCCTTTTCTATTATAGGTTTAATATAGATCATTGTAAAGAATTTTGAAGTAAATGAGAAAATATTAAGATAAAATGACCCACAGTCTCATTGATGAGATGGCACTCATTAATATATTGGTTTTATTTCCTTTGCTTTAAAAAAAAATTCTGATCTACTCTGTATATAATTTGGTCTCTTGCTTGTAATTTCTTATGATACTATGCACATTCATGTAGGGAAATACCTTGAAATTATTAAGCCATTTCCTCTCTAACTTTGTTATTGCCCATTGTAAGATCCTTGGAAGACAAGTGGTCTAATAAGCTTTTAGCTCTAGTAACTCATCTGCAGAACTTCTGTGTTCTGACTTATGGCTGAGAATAGTAGTGTTCTAAAGTCAGATTGAAAAGCAAACACGAAATAGTGACTCTTGAGATGTTGTTCAATACAATCAGTTAATGGAGGTTAAAAGTGTCTCAGAATTCATCCACACTGTCTAGTACCCTCTTGGAAAAATCTACAGGCATTTTCCAAAACCTGTCTGATGAAATAAGTCTAGTAGTTTTCTATAAATGCCAGATAACTTAGGCTTATTAGGGCAACGGGAACACAATAACCATGATCCTTTATGAGTCTTTCCCGGAGGAAAAAACACAAGGTAATTTTCTTTCCATGCCAAATCATTTCTTTTTTGTGTTACAGCCATTTGTGCACTTGTGTAAGACAGAAACGTCTTAGGGAAAGAACACAGTGCTTTATTGACTTCTGTATTCTTGGCTACCCTTGTGAGATGCTTAATATTTATTAAATGACATTTCTTTTTTTTTTTTTTAATTTAAATTCCAGTTAGTTAATACACAGTGTATTATTAGTTTCAGGTGTATGGTATCGTGGTTCAACACTTCTTTGCAATACATGGTGCTCATCACAGGGAGTGCGCTCCTGAATCCCCATCACCTAGTTCACCCATCCCCCTACCCACCTCCCCCGGTAGCCATGTTTGTTGTCTATAGTTAAGAATCTGTTTCCTGGTTTGTCAGCCTGTCTGCCTGCCTGCCTTCCTTCCTTTATTCTTTTCACTTGGCTCATTTGTTTCATTTCTTAAATTCCACATGTGATTCTTGATTTTTAAATTGTGGCTCAGAGTCTGATATGTATGTAGAATTGCAGAACTTTAGGGCCAGGACTGTCCCTACAAGAGATTGTACTGTTCTTTCTTTTTCTCTAGTTGGAAGACCATAAA
The DNA here is from genome assembly GCA_004024625.1 of Mellivora capensis. Lineage (NCBI taxonomy): Eukaryota > Metazoa > Chordata > Mammalia > Carnivora > Mustelidae > Mellivora > Mellivora capensis. Next base: position 158,288 of record PISX010001518.1, read on the forward strand.
CTAAACTTACCTTGGCAGGTAGTAAGATAAAAATCAATATTTTATTTTTAGAAAATCTCTTAGGAAGAAAATAACTCAAGGTAAGCACTATCTTTAAAAAAAAAAAAAGGTAGCCATTGAATGTATTTTCAAAATAATAGCATGGGAACTTGTGTCCGCTTTCAAAGTAATAGTTTGGCAATTGGTAACTAGTTATACAATAGAAACAAGTTGTAAAAAGTCCTGCTGTATGCTCAAGTAAATGCTTCAGCTATATTCTTAATAGCCTTGTTACCAAAAGTGGTCTGAGGACAGTGGTGGTAATGCCACCAGAGAGTCTGTAGAAATGCAGACTTTCAGGCCCACCCTAGACCTACTGAATCAGAATATGCATTTTAATAAGATCCTGGTGCGATCCATATTCACATTTAAGATGAGGAAGCACTACTTAGGCCACTAAGCAATATGAATGGAACATTAATCCAAAGACCAAAGGATGGTAAATCCAGGCTGTTACTTGGTAGATGGAACGACATCAGTTTTAGCTTATTTAGCGGTTTTATTTGCATACTCTGAACATCAGTGTTAACATCAACTAACAAGGTCTGACCACCATCCACAATGTTCTGGAGAGCTGCCAGTCCATTAGTATGAGATGTGTGCCCACTGCAATGTAGCCTCAGTGGGCTGCCAGTGTGCAGGGGATGGATGACTTCCTCTATGGAGAATAAATGAAAGTTAAGAGATTCAGAGAAGGCTGGGCAATTACTGTGGAAATGCTGATCCTGATGAGAGATTAATGCACATGGTTGCCACAGAGTCTGTATGTGTGCTGTTAGAAGTTATCTCTATGCTTCCCTCCATAGGCTGCACAAATTTAATATTTTCCTCATGGTTTTTCTAAATATCTTCCATGGGGATGATTGGAAGTCATTAAAACTCTTCCGGAGAGTTGGTTTTAGATCTCCCAACTATTGTTAGGCGGAATCTCTATGCATGGGAAAATTCTCAGCACGGACGATATCCAGAAGAACATGGGGAAATTTTTAATATGCACAGGGAATGGAGGGGTAACGTTGGAAAAGAATTTCTGTCTAGCATGCCTAGGGATTTAATGGCCAAGAGTCTTTTGTATCACAGACTCTGTTGCTGAGAACAACAAGGGATCAGGTAAACTAGTGTGAAGTAATCACCTAGCAATCAAAATCATCGTGGTTTTCTTATAATACAGCCTGGGAGGTTAAGAGGCTGAGGTGATGTAATTCAGCTGTCTCCTGGCGTTGACTGCAAACCGCTTAGGCAAATATGGCTTTGCAAACAGTCACACAATGCCCAGTGACCCCATCAACAGGGGCTTGTTTGAATGGGAAGGTCAACTCTGTCTCTAGGGTTATGGTTCCAAATTGGGGGAAAAAATAAGCTCTAGAAATAAATGGAGTCTCTATACCAAACCAACAGAAAGTTGATTTTTGCCGTTTGCTGATGCAGTGGCTCTGGGAAAAGTAAAATTACATATTCCTGAAGACTTTTCTGGAATTGGTGTGCTGTGAAAGGAATAGCATGAGCATACTGGCCATTTCATCTTTTAGTAAACTCATTATTTCCTTCTATATCAAAAATTCATTTTCTCCTTTATCTTCCTTTCATGACGAATTGGTAGATGACCCCACCTTGTATTTAACAAATACATCTGTTCAGGGATGCCTGGGGGGCTCACGCTGTTGAATGTCTGACTCTTGATTTGGCTCAGGTCATGGTCTCAGGGTTGTGAGATCGAGCCTCGTGTTGGGCTCATGCTCAGCATGAAGTCTGCTTGAGATTCTCTCTTTCCTGCCCTCTCTGCCTCTCCTTCTGCTCCACATGCCCGTCTGTGCAGTCTCTCTCTCTAAAGAAAATCTTAAAAAAAATACATCTGTTTATCAAATTCTTGTTGAAGTTGGCTACAGTTATTAACCTTATAGGAAAAGAGAAGATCTCATGGCATGTACCAATGCTTCTGTGATGTTCTCAGGTAGAGGAAATCTAATCTCATACATTATTTTATTGTGTGGTGCCCATTGTTAATAGTGGTCAAAGAAGGGAGGACCTGTGGCAGAGTGTGTTAGGTGAACAGATTATTGACAGAGTAATATTTGATTTTTGCAAAATTTGTTCAAAAGTTTCACATGGGCTCTGTTGAGATGGTCATGCTTTAATGTTTTATTTTAAGTGCCTTCTAATATTAAGAATGTGCATGTTCTTGTAGATTGGTGAGATCAGTAGACATCTGTTGAGCTTGGGCTCTGTGCCAGGTGTTTTCTTTCACTGGGTAGTGTGAGCACTTAGAAAAATTTCTCATGTTAGGATCATAAGAGGTAGAGTCCTGGGGTGCCTGAATGGCTCAGTCATTACGCCTCTGCCTTAGGCTCAGGTCATGATCCTGGGGTCCTGGGAGGTGGTCCTGGGATCGAGCCCCGCATCGGGCTCCCTGATTGTCAGGAAGCCTGCTTCTCCCTCTCCCACTTCCCCTGCTTGTGTTCCCTCTCTCGCTGTGTCTCTCTCTGTCAAATAAATAAATAAATAAATAAATTAAAAAAAATTTTTTTTTAAAAAGTGAGATTAAAAAAAAAGAGGTAGAGTCTTTTTAGAACTTTCTGGATTCACTCCTAGAGAAACACATTTTCATATTTGTGTGTTCATGTAAATGGGACATGATTGATATAGTTAATTTTATTTGAGGATATCCTTATATTATTTGGAAATGTGATTGTCAAAAACCACTTGTAAGCAATGTTGCCTTTGTATCTTAACTAACTAAAGGATGTATTCTATTTTATACTATAATAGCACTTCTGGTACATTCAGATTGTAAATAATATTAAAAGCCTACTTTTGTGAGCCAGCATGCTAGTAAACGGCTTTACATTTAAATTAGTTCCTGTACTCAGAGCTTGTGGCATATTTTTAGGAGCCTTGAAGCTAAATAATAATGTATTAGCCCTCAGTTTTACCAGCCTGTACTTTGCTAGTGATGAGTACTAGGAGTCAGGTCTGTAAAATGACTATTTATTTCCTCTGTCAGTCAAAGTGAGATGGAAGTTATTGTCAGGACTTCACAAGATTATCAGAATGTGTGGGAACTTGACTTGGGTTTTTTTACCTGGACATACATACATTTTGGGGCACAACAGGAGAAGGAGGACTAGGGGAAATGTTAGTATGTTTTGCGAATCATCGACAGTAATAATACTGTTGTTCTCAAGGTTTTAAAATACTTTTTTTCTTCAGAAGGGAAAATGAGGCCTTACCCTGTGTATTTCAATGATTATATTAGAAATAGAATATAGAAATAGAATATAGACAGAAATTCTCTGGTGCTACTCCTCTCCTCTAGAAGGACCTTACTATAAATGACCCCACTGGAAATGGATTCTGTTCATCTGACCTTTCTTTTGTCCTGTTTGCCGTGTAATTTGGTTTAACACCAGCTGAAGCAAGTGTGTCATACCCATTCTGGGATAGAGCCCTGGGTCTGTGCCAGCAGATGAGCACTATTGAATTGTGTAATGAATCAACAGTTGGAAGATATTTTCTTTTAAAAAAAACTGGAAACATTTGGCATGAGCTTTGCTGAGTAATTGGCCCTCCAGTGAGGTAACAGGACTAGAGATGTTCCTGGGTGTGAGGCTTTGTAGGAAAGAGAACAAATCATCTGTCCAACGAACCCAGCCCAGGGATGATACCATCAACAAGAACAGAACAGGAGCTAGCATTTCTTGAATGTTACTCTATGCCAGGCCCTCACCAAAGATTGCCCTTTTTCCATTTCAACAAAACTGTGTGATGGACACCATTGTTACCGCCATTTTACAGGTGCAGGAACCAGGGAGGGAAAGTAACAAGCCTACCCACGTGGTTAGTATGTGTCAGAGGCCAATCAACACTCACAGCCACAGTGCCATACCTGGCTTTCTGAGGTGTTTTGAAAATGTTTTGAGTATATAAAATTCACATTCATCCTTTTTTTTTTTTTTTTTGGTAAGAATGCTCATGATTCTTGCTTTTTTATCTACTTTTCCCATTGGAGTTTAAAAATACCTTCCTTCTCAAATTATCAAATTCTAGTGATCTGTCAATAGGAAAGATTGAGTGGGTTGCCAAGAGAGTAGTAAATGTTGAGAAAGGTACTGAAATGTCTTGCTTCCATTTCTTCTCAGTTTTTCTTCCTAGTTTGATAGTTGATTATGAAATTAATCCATTTCCAGCAATTTTAACAAACATCCAAGACTTTTTTTTAAAGCTGTCAATAAAGATTTCTATTCACAACAATGGAAAAAGAATGTTCGTAATGTAACTCATCACCAAGAAGTACAGCTATCTTATAGAATGGGAATACTGTTGAGTTTTTAAACATGTCAACTTTAAGGATTTAATTTATTTATTTGACAGAGGGAGAGAGAGAGAGAGGACAAGCAGGGGGCGCAGCAGAGGGAGAGGGAGAAGCAGGTTCCCCGCTGAACAGGGACCCTGATGTGGGGCTCCATCCCAGGACCCAGAGATCATGACCTGAGCCAAAGGCAGACATTTAACTGACTGAGTCTCCCAGGTGCCCCAATCACGTCACCTTTAAAAAATATTTATAGCTTGGGGCGCTTGGGTGGCTCAGTGGGTTAGAGCCTCTGCCTTTGGCTTGGGTCATGATCCCAGGGTCTTGGGATCGAGTCCCACATCGGGCTCTCTGCCCCGTGGGAAGCCTGCTTTCCTCCTCTCTCTCTGCCTGCTTCTCCGCCTACTTGTGATCTCTGTCTGTCAAATAAATAAATAAAATCTTAAAAAAATATATTTATAGCTTTATTAAGGTATAACTTATATGTCATAACATTTATCCACTGTAAGCATACTTTTCAATGATTAGAAATTTCGAGAGTAGTGCAACCATCACCCCAGTCCAGTGTTAGATTGCTTTCACCACAAAAGGTTCCTCATATGCCCACTGGCTGTCATCCCTCACTCCCACCCCCAGCCCCGCAACCACGGAGCTGCTTTTAAATTGCCTTAGCTTCTAAGTGTTGACCTCACCTTTCAGTATGCATGTATAAAAAAGACTCTCTTTTACCTTTGAAATCATGTGTATAATTATGGATTTACTAAGTACATCGTGCTTTAACCTTTCCCTGTGATCTTCATCCTCTGCAGCTCTGTGTGAAGAGCCCTGGGTTTCACTGAGGTTTTATAAGTAACTTACAGCAGAGAAGATTATGCAGCCGGTTTTAGCACAGTGAACCATGTATTATCTTTGCACTCTTTGCACATATGGCCTTTCTGAATTAATTCCAAACTTAGGCAACTAAGAGGAAAAACAGTGAATGTTCATGGCAGGATGGAGTAATACTTGTCCTCTGATGCCCCACGGGTGCTCTCCCAGGGCGGCTTGGCATGCCTGCGTTCTGCACGCTCCATTTGGCAATACTTCGCTCTGGTCTAAAATACCATTTATAGGCTGATGAGATTTCAAATTATATTAACATATTTCAAGCTGTATATCTTTTTGCTTTTCATAGTTAAAATATGCTTTCCATGTGCTTTGTCTGTTTCCTGGGTGAGGTCCAATTATTTTGTAATCTCTGTCTTCCCTCTTCATGGCGGTTTTCCCACTTGTCCTTTCATCGCTTCACTATTCAAGAACTTGGAGGGCTTTTTTATTACCTAGTTCTCTCTTCTCAAGGAAAGAGACTTCACTGTGAATCCCAATGTGCTGCCATACAGTAGAGCGGCATCTCGGGGGCCGGGGGTGGGGCGGGATTCTGTTCATTGAACCATCATTGGATGCTTTTATAATTCAGGGTTCAGGTGCTGTTGGCTTTTGGAGTTCAGAAAGGCTTTTATATTCACTATAATGTTTAATATTTATATACACATATTTATCTCCTAAACCATTTTTCTTGCTGTTCAAGGCCATCTCTAAACACAAAACAAGACTTAGTCTCCACTGTGAGACTTCTCACAGGGTGGGGAAGAGAAGGGGCCCCTGGCCAAGATCTGGAGGCCCTGGGTTCATTTCTAGGCACGATTTTGAGGTTGACAAGATGTTCAGATTGCTATCCGGGGTTTTCTCACTTTCTTACCTTCTTGGTGATCTGCCCATCCACAATACCAAAGGATTTATGGTGCTGGGTGGCTACATTGGAAAGAATCATGTATAGAAACTGTAACTCTTACAGTTTTTAAGGTCCCCTTTTTTGGCTCAGTCTGTTACCAAGATGAATGGTCTTTATTATAATTCCCTTTAGCCAAAGCTGACAACAAAGAATAACAATAACAAAATGAAAAAAAAAATGGAATAATCCAATGATTTAAAGCAAACCAAAACCCTTTATCTTTAACTGAGGTGTTCTTGTTTTATTGACAGCAGTGGCTCTTAAATTTGGGGGATCACCTTCCCCTTTGAGACTCTCATGAATGCCACAACCTGGGAATACTAAGCCCAAGAGAATTGTACGTCCCAGGTGAGGTGGCATTTAACTTTTCTATGTGCTTATTAGTGTTCAGTCTTTTATTCCTGTATCCTTTGGGGGGGGGGAATTTATATGTCTTTGATATTTACTGATCCTGTGATATAAATCAAATCTTATTTTATTTTATTTTTTTTAAGATTTTATTTATTTATTTGACAGAGATTACAAGTAGGCAAGAGAGGCAGGCAGGGAGAGAGAGGAGGAAGCAGGCTCTCCGCGGAGCAGAGAACCCGATGTGGGGCTTGATCCCAGGACCCTGGGATCATGACCTGAGCCGAAAGCAGAGGCTTTAACCCACTGAGCCACCCAGGCGCCCCTCAAATCTTATTTTAGATCACTTTTTATTTCCTTGCATTTAGTAGTGATTTCCTTGATACAACTAAGAGAGTGAACCCAAAAAGAGAGGAGAGGGTAAATTGTGCCATCTGTATTCTTTCATGCCTTCAATTACCCAAGGAAATTTCTTATTCTTGAGAAAACATTTCCTTTCATGGAGGGATTACTGAATTCAGTTGGGCAGGGGTTTGCTTTCTTTCATTTGCCTCTTTATCAAAACAAAAAGTCTCATGCTTCTGTACAAAGGAAGACACAGATGCAGGGTCCTTCTTAATACCATCTTCACTTTGTTTTTTCTTTTTTTCTTTTTTTTAAATTAAAATTTTTTTCCTAAAGATTATTTATTTATTTATTTGACAGACAGAGATCACAAGCAAGCAGAGAGGCAGGGAGAGAGAGAGAGGAGGAAGCAGGCTCCCTACTGAGCAGAGAACCCAATGCGGGGCTCCATCCCAGGACCCTGGAATCATGACCTGAGCCGAAGGCAGAGGCCTTATCCCACTGAGCCACCCATGTGCCCTGTTTTTTCTTTCTTTAAAGATTTTATTTATTTATTTGAGTAAGAGAGCACAAATAGCAAGGGGAGAGGTAGAGGGAGAGGGTAAAGCTCCCAACAGGGAGCTGGATATGGTTGTGGGTCTCAGTCCCATGACCCTGGGATCATGACCTGAGCCCAAGGCAGACGCTTAACCCACTGAGCCACCCAGGCACCCCTCCACTTTGTTTTTTCTTCTCCATTTTCCTTCACACCTTAATTTTTTTTCCTTTCCTTCGAGCCTTTAGTTTCTGTGAGATCATCTCATTTTTGTTCGCATCTAATTCTTGCCCTTCTAGGAAATTGCATTTCTGGCTTTAAATTGGACTTTCTCTTACAACAGATGCTCACCAGGGCTCTTCATCATTTTGTTCTGGACAACACATTTTCAAAATGGTTAAGTGCTTTCCAGCTGATGGTTCTGGAAATCCTTAGGGGGCCCATGAATATGTTCCAGTAATGGTGTTTGTTTTAGTATCTTTAAAAAAAACTGCAAACATATTTACTGCTTAAAAACTTTACTCATTTTTAAAAGATTTCATTTATTTATTTTGACAGAGAGAGAGAGTGTGAGCACAAGCAGGGGGAGTGGCAGATAGAGGCAGAGGGAGAAGCAGACTCCTTACTGAGCAGGGAGCCAGATGCGGGGCTCCATCCCAAGAACCTGTGATCATGACCTGAGCTGAAGGCAGATGCTTAAATGACTAAGCCACCCCGGGACCCCTTAAAAACTTTACCCTTAAAAAAGAATCAGTTTTAGAGCCACTGAAGGTGTGTCCAGAAGCCTTTCAGAGCAGTGAGTGGAGATCAGGTGAGAGTCCCCAGGACCTGTTTCTGAGTTGGCCTCTGATTCAGTGAAACGCTACACTAGTAGCATAGCACAACATGCATGGTTTTGGCCATTATATAACTTTAAACTGGCTTTATTCAAAACCATATATCATGAAATTTATATTCGTAATGAACCATTGGTTAAGTATAGGCACTTATTAATAAGGAGCAGAATATAAAGTGATAATAATACCACTTTTTATATAGTAACATTAAGGTGTTTCTAATAGTTGAGCAAATGTAATGATAATTTTGTCCAATTTAGTTTTTATTTACTGAAGTTAAAACTGTTGACTTTGACCATTACTGAACAGGGTGATATTTTTTTGGTGCAAAATGTAAATCAGGTCACAAAGGCAGATTTTTGTTTTTGGGGATATTTTAACTTGTCTACATTTTAATATAAAGTTGACTCTAATACCAAATAAGATATAGTCATCTTTTTGTGATCAATTATGTATTTACCTTATAAGTTAAAATTACTTGGAAACACATAACAAAGGTTCATTGGGAAGAAAAGACTTTGTCTTTGTATTTCATAAGTATTATCCAAATTCTTTTGTTATTTCTTATTTACATTGAAACACTTTATTTAAAATAAACATCATTCAAAAATGTCAATTATTTAACACTTTCTTAGAGTGTTCAAGAAGTCGAATAGTTCTGGAAAGGGATTCTTGGGGAAAAAAAGGATGGGTACATGGTAACGGATTTCAGAGAGGTGGCTGAATGTCGAGAAGCTGACAGTGTCGTGGGAATGTCTTGAGCCTTGGTGTCTCTAACATGGTACTTTGATTTTATCAGATGTTTGGTAAATGTTTATTCATGAAAGAAATTTATATTTAACATGTGGTACTTAAATCATGTAATACCATTTTCATTTAAAACATGGAAGTCACACTACAATATATGGAAAGTTAACTAAATGGCTTGGAGCCAATATGGGAACCCTCAGCTATAAGATGTGTGATAGCAGTGGGGTGGCTCAGTGGGTTAAGCCTCTGCCTTCGGCTCAGGTCGTGATCTCAGGGTCCTGGGATTGAGCCCCACATCAGCAGGGAGCCTGCTTCCTCCTCTCTCTCTGCCTGCCTCTCTGTCTAGTTGTGATCTCTCTCTCTGTCCAATAAATAAATAAAATTAAAAAAAAGATGTGTGATAGCAAGATATCCTTTCACAGACCCCAAGACCTAGTACCACTAAACGAGTCTTGGCTTTACATGCACGGTGACTCCTGTGCATCTAAAGGAAAAATACTTCTACTTTATTATTCCAGGAGATTTCCAAATAATTTGCCAATCTCTTCCAAATTAGATACCTTGCCAACTTTTAAAAAATCAGCTATGTGGGCACTCTTGCCTCCCCTGTTTTCAAGGAATAGTAAATGTGAAGCAATTATCTATTTAAGGTTTGATACAGAAGTAAGAATTTCAAGAACTTCATGACCCATTGTGTGAATAGTTTTGAAGCCCTGTTATTGTTTCTGTCCCTTAGTCAATAAGACCTAATTATCAAGGATGTTAACATTACCTTCCTATCTATAGCCACTTTTTATCTTGACTTGTCTTATTTTCAAGGTCTTTTCTACTCACTTCATGCCTATTTTGTGTGGCCTGGACTCCTGACTAGTATTCATGGGATGTTTAGAAGGTAGAATTTATAGAATTTCGGGTCTGATTAGATGTGGGCAAGGAGAGGGAGAAGGGAAGAAAAGGAAAGGGAAACAAAAGGCATCTCGGTGAGCGAAGGCTCTGCTTTCGGCAGGAGGGTGGAGAGAGGTGGTATAAAAAGTTGAACAATAGGGTATGTCTAAGAGCTGCTGACATGCAGTGAGCAGTTCGCTGCGTGCTAGGGACTGTGTTACATGCTTTCTACCCATTATTAACTTAAATCTCACACTAATCTTATGAAGAAAGTTCTATTTTTTTCTCTTTTATAGCTGAGGAAACTGAGCTTTAGATGGGTCCGTAATACATTCAGTGTAACACAGCTAGAAAATCATTTAAAAGCCAGAGCTCTGACGTGTTCTTGCCTTCCAGTGGGAAAAATGAAGCAGGTTTGGAGTTGTGTATAGTCAACAGTATCACATGCTGCCAAGCAATTAAACAAAATAAAGTCTGCGGAATGTTGGCAAGAAGCACAGATAGAGGACGTTCTAGGCAAAAGGAACAGCATATGGTAAAGGCCTGGGGTAAGGAAGCAGGGGGACTGGCCTGGAATGATGATGGGTGTATTAGATTTGGGGAGACTCGGGAGCAAGTACAGGAAATAGGAAAGTAGATAAATAGGTGGAAAGTGAGAGCAGTGCCGGGAGGAATGGGTATGTAGTGGTGAGAATGGGAAGGGGGAGCCGGGGTAATAAGACAAGGAAGCTTTCTTAAGTGTTTACGTAGATGCTAAGAAATCATACGGAATCATATGGAACATTTCACACTAGGAGAGGTGCCTGTTTTCTTTATGTACCTCATTTCTTATATTCTACGTATTTGCACCTGGGGCATGTTACGACTGAGAGAACTTTTCTAGGTTAACTTTACAAACATACAGAGAAGCAAACAGAAGATGTTTCTCTGAAGTTTGGGTTGGCATTTTCCATGTTTATGGCCAAATGTGGATTCAAAGCTGAAGATGAGGCAGCTGTCACATAAGAAGATACCATGTGCCAGGCTTTGAAGATGCAAAGATGAGTAAGTTAGGACTCCTCCTTCCAGGTGGGGGCCCTCTTCTCCCATTTCTTGCCATTTCTCCATGCACGCCCTAAATTCTAGTTCTCTAAAAGCTCACAGTTTCTGACCCCAGTGGTCTGTGCAGCCCTAATCCCTCTTTCCTGAAGTGCCCTCCCCCTGGTTTTCCTAGTGACTCCTCTCTTAAGACAAGTTTCTATGGTGCATATAGACATCTCCTTTCCTTTTTGTCTCTATCCTTCACCAGAGCAACAAAGCCTGAGTGCCTTTCCTTCCCACATCAGTAAACCAACAACTGTTTTATCAGCTGTAGGGCATCTGACGGTTTATCAAGACAAAGTGTGTTCCATTTCTTTAACAGCAATAGGTTGTCAATATGATGTTCATTCCCACAAAGCATGTGGCACATTTGGGGACTATGGTAATTGAAAAAAACACAATCTGGATTGATAATATCTGTTAATCCCCTCCAGTTGGACCACAATAATGATTAGTCACCAGCAGAGTAAAAAGCTTTGGTTCTTTCATGCTGGTAAGTGGAGATCAAAGTGTCATCAGACTTTCCCACTAGCTATTGTGGGAGTCATTCTGGTACCAGAGGAAACAAGATTTTGTATTGTTTCATAGCTTAACTGTTGGAGAGAGAAAAAAAAAAATCCAATTGGGTTAAAGGTGTTATTGTTGTGCGGCAAGAGCCGGTGCCTCAGAAACAAAAAGGGAGCTAGAGAAATAAGAAATAAGTGACCAGCCCTGCCAGGAGATTTCTTTGTACAGAGAGGAAAAGAAAGAAAGGAAGGAAGGAGGGAAGGAAGGATGAAAGAAAGAAAGGAAAAAGAAGGTGCTTTTGCCAGAGAATTGCAGTGGAAAGAGGCGGGTGATGGGAAACTTGAAGCATAAAGGAACATTTCACAAAGGGACAGCCTGGGGCTCCCATGACGGTCCTGCAGAGAAGGTCGTGAGGGAGTGGAATAATTGGAGAGTGTTGCACAGAGAAGAAACTACAGATTCTGTTTCCAGTAGGAGTTTGTGTTCTATCAGCTGCCCAACATAATCTGGAGAAAGGCCTATATTTCTGTCCAGGGCTACCAGGCCAATGGGTGCCAGGCCAATGGGTCCCAGGCCGGTGGACCTGTTTCTGCTGGGTCACTCAACTGTTTATAATGTGGGTTTTTCCAGTCAAGCAGGGAGGAGCTTACTATTTATTCATAAATAATAGGAGATTATGCAGAGGAGGAGTGATTTGAAGTGGGCCAGAAGGCAGGCCCACTAAAGATAGTATTAGCAAAAAATATATAAAATCTACTTTAATTCATGTTAATGATTCTGGTAAAAGTCATTTAAACTGATTTTAGACTTTTTCTGTCAAACTTGCATATATAAGTAGCACCAATGATGGTAAATAAATTGGGAGTGTTTTTCAAAAATATAGACTAAAATTTTATTTCTTTTATTGGTTATTGGTATTTTGTGTTTTTTAAAAAGTGTTCAGGGGCGCCTGGGTGGCTCAGTGGGTTAAAGCCTCTGCCTTCGGCTTGGGTGGTGATCCCAGAGTCCTGGGATCGAGCCCTGCATGGGGCTCTCTGCTCAGCGGGGAGCCTGCTTCCCCCCTCCCTGCCTGCCTCTCTGCCTACTTGTCTGTCAAATAAATAAATAAAATCTTTAAGAAAAAGTGTTCAGGAAAATGTGAAATCCATACAAACATGGGAATAGAGATGAGAGGTGAGAAGGAATATAATGTACTGAGGAAATGTTTGCACTGGAAAGCTGGGCTAAGAATAGTTGGTGTTCTCCAGTTATTATGAGTAAGACGTAAATGGAAATGTGGTTGTCATGGGGCTCATTAGCAACAGAATGAAGTATTTGGGTTTGTGGAGAGATACAGATATTTTCTTAGTGCCACTGTTAAGATTCCACTCCCTCAGTATACCCAGGTACCCCTGGGAACCCTTCCACATCCCGCAGGCCCCCTGGCTTTCTCTCCCCACCTCAGCCGCCTTCTGCTCGCCCTGCTGCTCTACTCTCCTGCAGGCCATGGCTCACCATCTTACCACCTGCTTCCCCAGATTGTGGTTCTCTGCCCCACACCACTTCTTCCCCAGCATGGCAAAGAGCCCATCCTTTCACTCCACACAGCAGAGTGAAGGCCACATTATGATATTTAACAAAGCTTTCTGGAAGGCTTTTACATGAAAGAAAGATGTGGGAAAAGCCTTCAAACTGGACCCTCCACAGGACTGCCCCTGAAGTCCAGGGCCAAGTTCCTCTCTGGCGTGGTGGGAGCACCTGCTCACCTGCCCAAAGAGGGAATGCTCTCTGTCTGTCTGCCCATTCCTCCCGGGATGCAGGCCCCTGCCTGCAGACCCTCCCCTGCGAAGAAGAAGGAAATTTCCCTAAAAGCAAATGCTGTGTGCAGGGCTGTGCCTCACCTGACACCCTTTTGTTACCCTGCGGGGCTGCTCGCTCCTTCCAGTCTTGACCCCTCTTCCAGGACAGAACATTGGCCTTGCCTTTGCACAGACACGGGCCCTTGAGGTGTTTTTCATCATATGTTAGTGATCAGTCTCCAAAGGTGAATTTGAATCTTCAATTCTGAAGAAACACCTAACTTAATCATTTAACTGCATCACATTAAGAAAAAAATTGTTGGGCACTTGGGTGGCTCAGTGGGTTCATCATCTGTCTTCAGCTCAGGTCACAATCCCAGGGTCTTGGGATCGAGTCCCGTGAGGGGCTCCCTGCTCAGCCTGGAGTCTGCTTCTCCTTTTCCCTCTACCCCTTTCTCCTTTCTGTGCTCTCTGTGTCTCTCTCTTGCTTTCTCTCTTGCTTTCACCCTCTCTCTCTCTCAAATAAATGAATAAAATCTTAAAAAAAATTGTATTCAGACCCAGCCAAAGCATCCTATATGCATGGGCATCCTCGTCCTACTCAAGGGCTACCCTACCATTTTTGCTAACATCAAAAAACCGCAGGTTCTGTGTCTCTCTCTCTGGTCTCCAACCACCTTCATTGCTTTCTCCTTATTTCCTGGGGGACCTTTGTCATGGGCCCTGTTGGAGCCCTGGGAGAAGGGTGTGTCTGCAGCCGGACACAGGTGTGCTAATATTAAGTATCCACTTCACACTGCCAACCCCCAGCCAGGCCCTTCTCATGTTGGAAGAGAGTCAGGATAAGAGAAGAGCAAATGTCAGCCTCCAGGAGGCTTCTCAGTGGGACAAGGCGTCGATATCCACGGAGTTCCTCCTGGCGCCAGCAGTCCTCATGGCCTTGTCTTCCGGTCACACGTTTACACATCTGTATCTGCCATGAGGCTGCAACTTTCTTAGAGTCAGAGGAGGGGTCTTTTCATGTTTCTGTGCCCACCAGTGCTTTCCTGTAGGGGATGCTCAGAAATCGGTTACCCAATCATTACCTCACGCCATTACCTAACACTTCATTGCCACATGGGTAAAGAAATCACATGACAAGAGCTTATTTTCTTTGTGGCAACACCTTTGCTAGAAGATCAATGTCCTGTTTTGTTGCCCACTTACTTCCCACCTGGGTGATCTGGAGGCAGTCTCTGTCACTTACACAGTGTTTCAAAAGCTGTCCACAAAACAGTTTATTTCCAGCTGAAGTGTGAAGCATTGAAACCTTCTTATGCAGACTTGTCTGGGGACTGTTTCTCTCTCCCCTGTGCTTTGTCCCAACCCCTGAGGTGTTCTGGAACTCAGGGGATCCTGGATTGTGCCGAGGTGAACTCCAGACGGCTAGCGCAGATAGTGTTTTAAGTCACAGAAACAGCTCTCGACACTGACTTGATTTGTTGAAGGAACTAATTAAATAACGCTCATAACTGGCAAACCGTGTTGTTGGATGGGTAAACGGTGACCCTGGCTGCTGAGTTGATGGGGGAATGAAACAAACACAGGAAGAGGGTCCAGATGTAGCTGGGGAAGGAGGAGCGCTTTCTACCTGATACAGAGTGGGAACAGGAATTTTTTTTATTAAAAGTGTCTGCTCTTTTCTTTTTTTTAAAGATTTTTATTTATTTTTTGACAGACAAAGATCACAAGTAGGCAGAGAGGCAGGCAGAGAGAGAGGAGGAAGCAGGCTCCCCGCTGAGCAGAGAGCCCGATGTGGGGCTCGATCCCAGGACCCTGAGATCATGACCCGAGTCGAAGGCAGAGGCTTTAATCCACTGAGCTACCCAGGCGCCCCAAAAGTGTCTGCTCTTGAAGTGAGTGCCGCAGATGTGGTTTGTGTAGAGATTTTCTCTAAGTATTTCTTCACAAAAGTATCTTATTACTGAGTAACTCACTGAAAATAGACAATGTGCAAATGAAATATTCTATTTTGGGTTCCTGTCTATTCAGCATTGCTAGAACATTGAGAAAATAAGAATCCAAAGGAAGAATGAGGGGGCAGCTTCCAGAGTCCGTGCCAAGCGCTCATGAGATGCCCATTGGGCCTGTATTACTCTCGGTTTGCCCTTTCCAGGCTTCATTAGCAACGAGCAAGCTTACTGTGCTTCATGGCAGATGGTAGCTTCCTTGATGTATCCTGACTGTCATTTCACTTGATAGCGCTACAAAAAACAATGTGCAGGCATTTTGGGGCTTGATCTCTGAGGACAGTGTGAGGGTAAATGGTGGCAAACATGGGCAGTTATGGGAATTTTACTGTGGAAGCTTGACAGATGATTATAGGTGGACTTTTACCTCTCTGGGGATGGTGGTACAGGGCTGGTGTCTAACCTTTGTTTATCATTAATAATTTTTACCTTCGGGGTGCCTGGGTAGCTCAGTCGGTTAAGCGGCTGCCTTTGGCTCAGGTCATGGTCTCAGGGTCCTGGGATCGAGCCCTGCATCGGGCTCCCTGCATATCAGAGAGCCTGCTTCTCCCTCTCCTTTTGCCTGTTGCTCTACCTACTTATGTTCTCTATCTCTGTCAAATAATTAAAAAAAACCTGGGGCACCTGGGTTGTTCAGTGGGTTAAAGCCTCTGCCTTCGGCTCAGGTCATGATTCCAGGGTCCTGGGATCGAGCCCTGCATCGGGCTCTCTGCTCAGCAGGGAGCCTGCTTTCCCCCCCACCCCTCCCCCACCAGCCTCTCTGCCTACTTTTGATCTCTGTATGTCAAATAAATAAATAAAATCTTTAAAAAAATAATTTTTACCTTTACTAAAGCAGTTTGAGGAATATGTGCGGTATGGTTTCCTTCATCATCATCATCATTATCTTAATAATAATAATAAAAACCCCTAAGAAGTGTATCCATGTGGAATAAGGTTTGGAAAACACCACAACAAATGGATGAGATGTTACCTTTGAGAGAGACAGTGGGACTGAAGTCTATAAAGGGTTTATTTGTTTCGTATCATTTGATTTGTTTGCAATATACATATGTTTTAAGTACAAAGATAAAAGGTAAAATCTCCAAAAACAACTTTTAGGGCACATGGGCTTTGTTTCAGACTTTTCCAAGGGGTGGGGGAGAAATCAGTACATTTCATTTACATAAATTTTGAGGTAAAAATCACTATTTTAAAATATTGATAACAAATATTGCTTTGGGAGTCCTCAGGCATATTTATGGTATCTAAGTTTATCTAAAAGTGGACACTTCAAGAAAATATCAGTTATTAATCATTTATCTTTGGCAATAAGGTGATAATAGACATTTGTTTTCCCTGACAGGTGGTATATATTTGTAGGGTAGTTTTGGCTTCAAAGTCTTATCTTGACTTATAGAATCACATAACTTTTTTTGAGAAGGGAATTGCAATTTGATTTAGTTTTTGATGGGAAAGTGGTATATGTAAATCTGTGCTAGGAGTAGTTTAAAAAAAAATTAAACTAAGTGCCATATAATCAATAGTGGTGAAAACTGTTTTGCATTGGTTTGTTGCTTTCACATCAGTTCTTTTTTTTTTTTTTAAGATTTTATTTATTTATTTTTTTGACAGAGAGAGACACAGCGAGAGAGGGAACACAAGCAGGGGGAGTGGGAGAAGGAGAAGCAGGCTTTCCATTGAGCAGGGAGGCGGATGCGGGGCTTGATCCCAGGACCCTGGGATCATCACCCAAGCCGAAGGCAGACATTTAACGACTGAGCCTCCCAGGTGCCCCTCACATCAGTTTTTATTCCTTGTTTGGTTTATATTTTTCTTTAGGTGACACACTGATCCCTTGTTGTAATAGGGATTTAGTGGGAATATAGATAATCACAGAATGATTGTAGCTTTCACAGGTGTAATTAACTTCTTATAAAGTACAGTTCTACAGGACAAATCTTGAAATAGAATAACTATTTCCAGATCTGGGCTTTTATCCCCAGTCTTTATAAAGTTCCTCCCACCTCTATGCTGTCAGCTTAGTGATTCTTCTAAGAAGACTTTCAGAGCCTCAGGTTGCTTTCTTGCCTCTGCTTTTTAACCATTTCTTTCAGCAGACTATACATAAGAATTTTTTTTTTAAAGATTTCTGCAAGATCTGATTCCTGTGTTCCCGGTGATGTATATCAGACACTTGAAAAATCAAACATCCAGCTGCTGTCCTGTGGAGTCCAGTTCCTAAATCCAAGGATCATGAACTGTAAAGGAATAAAGGAGATGGAAGAAGATGTTCCTAGCTACTATCCAGTGATTCTTGCATGTAGTCTTTTTCCTCATGCCTTTCATTCTGCCAGGGGAAAATCAGTCATAAATGTTTACCAACATTTCTGCATAAGTTTTTGAAAGCCTCAGGGATCATTTGACTTTTCCTTTGTAATAGTCTAATCCCAAGTGTCTGTCTGCTTTAATCTATTTTTAATGTCAAGAGACAAATTTAGTTTTCCTTTAGATAAAAAGAGTTGTTTGAGAAAGGGGAGTCTCAATTTGACCTATCTCTATGCTTTTCTAGCACATTCTAATTAGGTACAAAAATAACAACAGAGACATTAGAGAAATCCAGGAGGAAACGAACCTGTTGACTTGGAGATCGCAGATGTATCTCACTAACCCTGTGCTTAATAGAATGCATAGAGCGTCTTAAAGAAACAAGTTTCCCGTCCCTACTGTAGAAGACCAAGAGTAGGGATAAAAAGCCCAGTTACTGAATACCACAGTGGACGACACATAAGTATCTATTGAATTAGAAGAAAAAGGAATGAGAAAATGTAAGAGAAAATACTCTTCGTAGCGGAGTTTCGTGGATCATCTACTTGTTATGTGGTGATATTGTAGATTGGCTAGAATGTGAATAACACAATTGTATGTTTCTTGGAATCTATTCCATGTTCAGTCCTGTGGCATCACATTTGTAAAGTTTTGTAAAGCACCTGCGTTTTGATTATTGCATGGTCATTAATTGGCAGCATAGGCAACTGATATTTTATTACAGTCATTTAAATTTTCATTATCATCACAGTGAGTCACTGTTTGTTCCATAGCTTGGTCTGTCAGGTGAGGGGACTGGAGTTGAACTGACAAGGGGCCCAGCAGATTATTTAATCCTAACATGGCAGAAAAGTTGCAGAGACTTGAACACATGGGACAGTTGAAAACACACTAGAATTTTTCAGTATGTTTTGGGTAGTCTTCTCACCCTTTGAGGTCACTGGCCTAGGATTTATAGGCTTTGACGGAAACCACTTAGGGCTAGAGGCCACAATCTTAGTCTTTTACAATAACCTAGGCTTTTCCTCCTTGAATAAGATGCTTCCTTATGGTCTAATGAAGCATGCATTGTTCATCTTTGAACTACCCTTCCATAAAGACTTTCTAAATACCACTTTGGAATGTGTGGGTACATTGTTGAACATTGAATGTGTGGTTGGGAAATTCATCTGAGATTTCTGAGATTCTTATGCTCAGAAGGTTTTTAAAGAAACAGCTTTTGTGGTCAGAGCCCCTTTCCTATAACTCTGACTCATTAAGAGTTGGGTTTCTGAGGCAACTGTTGTCTTTCTAACTGTGGCCAGCTACTTGTATCCGGTTCTATCCACTTGGAAGCCAGGAAGAAAAGTGAAGGATTTAGAAGAAGAAATGCCAGATGGGTAGCTGGGGTTTATCTGGATCAGGTTTTCATCTAATCTAGTACATGGATTTCTCTCTTTTTCACATGAAAATATTTTAGTACCTTTAGTGCTTCTGGCCAATTTCCAATGCAGTGAGGTCTGAAAACTGAAAACTACGCTCTTAGGGTAGTCTAACCAAGAATTCTTTTTGGCTGATGTTCTCAGAGAGGAGGCGTTTGATGACACCACCAGGCCTTGTTAATGCAGGGAGTCTGGGGAAATGGCTTGTCTGTATGCACTTTATGGAGAATTTAAGTGACAAATGACAAGTCTGAATAATTGCTAAAATAGCAATGCTGGAGATAAGATCATCCAGAGAGGGCAGATCGCAAGCCTCTCCAGCCTCATTAGCTAAGGCTTACCCAGTGCCTGCTGTTGGTAGGATGCTACCAGTTCTCTTCAAACCATTTTGATCTGACAGCATTGCTGTTCCTTACCCCAGATGACTGGAGCAAATGGAATGATAAAGGAAACCAAGTTTTCTCTAAGGGATGCCTGTCTAAGTCAGTCTCTGCTTAATTTCTACAGTCTTTCTGCTCAAGTTGAATGGGTGTTATTTTTCCTTGAAGAGGTGAGAGCATAGTAAAACAATGGCTTGATGCTATCCTTTGTACACCATGTGCTTGTGTGGTGGGGATGGGAACAGGAAGTAGAGACCATGGTTTCTAGTGCCTCCCACCCAGACATAAGTTAGAATTTCTAGAACAATGAATCTTGCCAAGAAGGTCCTTTCTGTGAAGTGAGGACCTACTTTTTAAGGCCACATTTTCCACATACGACTTTTAAATTGGAACTAGGAAAATTTGCATATCAAAGCCACCCATTAGCTTTGTATACTTTTGAACTGTTGGTGGTCTTCTTAAGTTGATTTCAGCATACTTGATTTTTTTTTTTTTTAAATATGTGACTTTGAATTTTTTTCTGCTTCATTTGAACTTTTTATAATCTGACCAAAAACTTATTTAATAAAATACTGAGTAATGATTGTGTCTTCAAAATTCACATTATTTCCATAAGGCTTTATGATATTAGATTCTATTCATGAGGTGTTAGGAAAAAAGGACTGATTTGAAGGAAAATATACTTGAGTCAAATTGAGTGTTGGTTTCATGATGTTAACAATTATTTCTGTTTTTTCTCTTAAAAATAAAAAAATACTGCTTTCATTTTAACCATTTAATTAATGTTATGCTAAATTTTTATATGCATTGAAATACTTATTTTGTGATATGAGTGATACAAAGCTTCTACCAGAAGTCTCTAAATTTATTTATTTATTTATTTATTTTTAAATTTTTTTAGAGAGAGAGAGAGAGAGAGAGAGAGAGATAGATCACAAATAGGCAGAGAGGCAGGCAGAGAGAGAGGAGGAAGCAGGCTTCCCACTGAGCAGAGAGCCCCATGTGGGGCTCAATCCCAGAACCCTGGGATCATGACCTGAGCTGAAGGCAGAGGCTTAACCCACTGAGACACCCAGGCGCTCCCAGAAGTCTCCAAATTTAAAGCAGGGTTTCGTGACCCCGCACTATTGACATTTTGGGCCAGGTAAGTCTTTGTTGTAGGGGGCTGCCCTGTGCTTTGTAGGGTGTTTGCCAGTATTCACAATCTCTACCCGATGTAGTAAGAAAAGAAAAGGAGATGCGTGGAGTCCTCAGTGCCGCTACGCCAGCTGGCGCTAAAACCTTGCACTTTTTATGAAATACTTTTTTATCTTGTACTGAAAATGTAGCTTTTATGTGGGTGCCGTATTCCTATAAGAAAGGCATATCAATAAACTCTGATATGATTTGAGACAAACTAAGGTCATCATAGGATAACTTAAAGCAGAATCGAGGTGAAGGATCTAATGCTATCAAAGGACAGTTTGGTGATTTTAGAAAAAAGTTTGGCTTAAAAAATGTCCAGATGACCAGAGAAGCAGCTTCTGCAGACCAAGAGGTAGCTAAAGAGTTCCCAGTTATCATTAAGGAAATCACTGAGGAGAAAGAATGTCTGTCTGAATGGTTTTTAATGCAAACAAAAGAGCCCTATTCTGGAAAATATTACCACAAATGATATTTATTAAAGGAAGAGAAGCGAGCAGCAGGATTTGAGGCAGGAAGAGACAGGCAGGCTCTAGTGTTTTCTGCCAATGCACTCAGGTTTATGATCAGCACTGCCCTTATTTATAAAGCTGCTAACGCCTGAGCCTTGAAGGGAGAAGATAAACACCAGCTGCCCATCTTTCAGTTGTACAACAAGAGGACCTGGACAACCATCTTCTGGATGGTTCCATGGATGCTTGGCCCCCGAAGTCAGGAAGTACCCTGCCAGTAAGGAACTGCCTTTTGTAGTTCTTTTGATATTGGATGATGCCCCTGGTCACACAGAAGTCCATGAGTTCACCACTGAAGGTGTCATCAAAGTGGTCTGCTTTTCCCCAAACACAGTGTCTGTACTACAGCCTGTAGCGCAGGGGGTCATAAGGACCTTTAAGGCTCATTACACACTGTGCTCTATGGAGAGGATTGTCAACATTGTGAAACACAACCCCAGTAGAGAGAACCCTGTAAAAGTCTGGAAGGATTACACCATCGAAGATGCTATTGTTGTTACAGAAAGAGCTGTGAGAGCTACCAAGCCTGAAAGAATAAATTCCCGCTGGAGAAAACTGTGTGCAGATGTCGTGCGTGGCTTTGCAGGATTTACGACAGAGCCAATGAGGGAAGTCATGAAAGAGATTGTGGGTATAGCAGAAAAGGTTGGAGGCGGGGTGAAGGGTTTCAAGATATGGATTGTGTAGAAATTCAGATGCTAATAGACATCACACCAGAGGAATGGACAGAAGGCCACTTGGTGGAGATGAGTGCTTCAAACCAGTGCCAGACGATGAGAAAGAAGACGCAGAAGAAGCCGAGTCAGAAAACAAATTGACATTAGAGCAATCCGGCAGAAGGGTTCCAATGACTCAAGGCCACTTTTGACTTCTTTTGTGACATGGACACTTCTATGATAGGGGCACTGAAATGAGAGCAAACAGTAGAAGAAGAATTGGTGCCATGGAAAAACATTTACTTTATTGTAAGAATTCAGATTACAAGACAGAAAACATACAAAATATGTGCTGATTGACAGTTTATGCTATTAGTAAGGCTTTTGGTCGACCGTAGTCTATTTGTAGTTAAGTTTTTGGGGAATCAGAAGTTATATGGAGATTGTTTTGGCTGTGCATGGGGTCAGTGCCTCTAACCCCCACATTGTTCAAGGGTCAATTATAGTTGAACTTTGACTACTAAAGGATTACCTGACACAGATTCAAAATGCTATGGACTTGATCACTCTTTCCTTGTAATATCCTAGACCTAAGGAGGAGAATCAAGAAGTTTCTTGTTTTTCCTAATCCATGTTTTGATTTTTGACATTATCAAATATTTCTGTCTCGATCTTCCTGCTTTGAGGTGTATTGGTGCCATATTCTCTTGGTTTTTAGGCTGTTACTTTGATCTGTTTGCTTCCCTTTCTCCCTTTTCACCTTCCTATGGGTTATCCTCCACAAGCTAGTTAGTGCTGGTCTCCGTTTTCTTTCTTCCTTCTTCATTAACTCTCAGTCACCTTAAACACACGCCCATGATCCCTTTTCTGCTATTTCCAGTCCCCAAAAGCTGTGGACCTGGAATTTTGTCAGTACTCATTTGCTGGCAAAACTTGACGCCTGTTGTGAGGCTATTTTATAGTCCTATTTCTCCCATCCAGTGTGAATGTATACACATGTCCCCGTGGACTTTGTTAATATGCCGATCATGAGAAATTGCCTCAGAAGTCACTGGCAGGGACAAGTAATGTGTGATATGTGTACTGTACCATTTTTTCTAAAATCCAAAAAATTCAGATTCTCAAATGCTGCTGGTTCCCCAAGTAGTGGATAAGGTAGACTGTATTATTTTCATGTGGAATCTCACAAATCAGTAGCTTTTAAGGCACACTCTCTCTCTCTCTCTTTTTTTTTTTTTTCATACCAAATCTCACTAAGATAATTTTGGACCATATCCTTTGAATGAGTAGAATGGAAATTTTGGTTCATCAGTCCATTAACAAATGTATAGCAGATGACATGGAATAGTACCAGATAAGCAACTTCCTAGAGATGTAGGACTCATTTAAATTATTAAGAATTGATATTCACAAAATGAAGAAAGATATTTTATTCACCAAGGAGTAAGATCACAAGCTGAAGCTCGCCAAGAGCATTTACACCTGAAAAAGCTAAGAGCTAAGACAGTCATTCATTCTACTGCCTTTCCAGTCCCTACTGATAAATGTAGGCTTATTTTTAGTTCTAGAACCCAAGAAGAAGTTCTGTTTTAACTGACTCTTTTCTTCAAAGGTACTTAAACTTTTGCCCTATTTTATTTATTTATTTATTTATTTTTAAGACTTTTATTCATTCATCTGAGAGAGAGAGATCACGAGTAGTCAGAGAGGCAGGCAGAGAGAGAGGAGGAAGCAGGCTCCCCGCCGAGCAGAGAGCCTGATGCGGGGCTCAGTTCCAGGACCCTGAGATCATGACCTGAGCCGAAGGTAGAGGCCCAACCCACTGAGCCACTCAGGCGCCCCTGTGCCCTATTTTATATAAATTCGATATCTGGAAATTCAGATGTGGTCATAAGGAAAATGAGTGATTATTTATTTTCTGAAAGCATTCATACGAATCTCCCTTTAAATAGTAAGCTTCTTTAGTGTATTTTTAATTGAGATATAATTGACAGAACATTATATTAGTTTTAGGTGTGCAACATAATTTGATAAATGTATATATTGTGAAATGATTACCATAATAAGTCTTGTTAATATTCATCACCACACATCGTTATAATTTTTTTTCCTGTGATGAGAACTTTTAGTATTTACTCCATAGCACCTTTCAAATATTTAATACAATATTGTTGATAGTAGTCACCAGGCTATACATTACGTTCCTGGGACTTATTTATTTTATAACTGGATGTTTGTACCTTTTACATGTCTTTTACTCCAATAGACTTTCAGCTGCCTGAGGACAAGAACTGTCTATTCACCTCTGCTTTCTCCAGCACTAGCAGAGTGGTAGGTACGTCATACCCTCTTGGTACGCAGTTATGGAAATGTCTCAGTCATCCATTTCCAGGGGGTGTTGGTAAGCCAGTGTGCATTCAGAGGGGGGCAAGTAGACTGCTGAAAATTCTTGAATCCAAACTACATAGGAACTAGTTGGTGAACTAAGATCATTTGGCCTAGAAAATAATTATGGGTATTCCATATGTTACAATTAGGGGAACAAGGAACATGAGATACAGAAAGGATATAACGCAAAGTGGTTACGAGTTAATAGCCGTGTGACTCCAGGCAAGTCTAGGTATAACCTTTTGTAAAATGGGGCAAAACACGGTGAGCACCTCACTGGCTGGTTGAGAAGTACTTAGCACTTGGAGAAGTCCTAGGACCAAGTGCTCAAGAAATGGCACCACTTTCTGTACTTCTCTGCCTACTTTTCCTCTTGCCCTTTTCTCTTTCTTTCCCCCTTTGCTTTAGCTCTTTATAGAAGGATTATTATATCTGTTTTACAGGCAAGAAAGATAACGTTAGAAGGGTTAAATGATTTGTTTGAGATTTCTTAGGTGTTGGTCCTAGGTGTTGGTCCATTCTTTCTTTTAAAAAAATTTCTTTTTGGGTGGGGGGAGGAGCAGAGAGAGAGAATCTTTTTTTTTTTTTTAAGATTTTATTTATTTGACAGACAGAGATCACAAGTAGGCAGAGGGGCAGGCAGAAAGAGGGGGGAAGCAGGCTCCCTGCTGAGTGGAGAGCCTGATGTGGGGCTCGATCCCAGGACCCTGAGATCATGACCCGAGCCGAAGGCAGAGGCTTTAACCCACTGAGCTCCCCAGGCGCCCCCCAGAGAGAGAGAATCTTAGGTAGGCTCCATACCTAGTGTGGAGCCTGATGAAAGTCTCAATCTCATGACCCTGAGATCATGACCTGAGTCCCAATCAGGAGTCAGACACTTCATTAACTCAGCCACCCAGCCTAGGTCTGTTCTTTCTTGGACAAGATGACCACCTTCAGACATCTGAGAGACCAATGCAGAAGATGGAGACAAGTTACAGCATGCTGCTTCCAAGGTCAGGTTTTTACCCAGGTGAATATAGGGCAGCTAGTGCAATCTGAATTTCTCACCATTGGAGCTGCTGTTGGAATCAGGAATTTCCTATCGTTACAAAAGCGTACATGCAGTAGCTGGGGAAGTATAACAATTGTCAACAGGGCTGGAACGAGGTAATTTACCCGGTGGGGCAGAGAACCATACTAGATGACTCTAAATCCCTTCTGAATTTAAACCTCTACTCTTCTTATGTCTCTCTCTTTCCCTTGCATCTGGAATGGCACTGTGCCGATGACAGGGAATCCACAGATCATTTAATTAATGTAATTTCAGTACTGATACAAGAACCGAGGTCTTTTTCTATTCTGCTGGGGAGAACCAGGTTTGAAAAATATGTGGAGGAAGAATTCTCAGGACTACACGATGAGAATGGCACACAATAGCAGAGATGGAAGAACGCAAATGCCATCAAAGCTTTTCAGGAATCGAGCAGATGACTACTTGCGTTAATTCAGATTGTTTTTGAGAATTGAGCCATCTGCACTTTTCACGCACGGGTTCCATTCAATAAGGAAGACTAGGGAAGTGAAGATGGTAGTTGAAAATTAGATATGTGACAGTTGTGAATGTGCCCATAAATACTAGTGTAAGTTCTACCTATTCCAAAGAGACAACAGAAATCTGACATTTTTTACGTTACTGACATACTGAATTGATAATCCTATGTCAGTCAACACTTTTTTTTAAGATTTTATTTATTTATTTGGGGGAGAGAGAGAGTATGAGTGAGAGGAAAAGGGGCAGAGGGAAAGGGGAAAGCAGACTCTCCACTGAGCAAGGAGCCTGATATGGGGCTCGATCTCAGGACCCTGGGATCATTACATGAGCCCAAGGCAGACACCCGACTGAGCCGCCTGGGCACCCTGTCGGTCAGCATTTCTTTGTATAAATTTCAAAACATGATTTTCTCTTTGTTAAACACTGTTTTGTTTTTTTTTCCATACAATAATTTCTATTCATTCTTTTTCCTTAAGAAAAAGAAAGTAGGGGCGCCTGGGTGGCTCAGTGGGTTAGGGCCTCTGCTTTCACCTCAGGTCATGATCCCAGGGTCCTGGGATAGAGCCCCGCATCGGGCTCTCTGCTCAGCGGGGAGCCTGCTTCCTCCTCTCTCTCTGCCTGCCTCTCTGCCTGCCTCTCTGCCTACTTGTGATTTCTGTCAAGTAAATAAAATATTAAAAAAAAAAAAGAGAAAGAAAGTAGTCTTATGGATTAAAAAAAAGTGTGATAGGTGTAAGAAAACCAGGATATATTGAGAGGGGGTCAGTAAGACGGCACTAACATTTATTAAGTGCCT
Source organism: Mellivora capensis (assembly GCA_004024625.1). NCBI lineage: Eukaryota > Metazoa > Chordata > Mammalia > Carnivora > Mustelidae > Mellivora > Mellivora capensis. The sequence goes on from PISX010001518.1 coordinate 184,653, forward strand.
ACGCTGTGCTTTGGCTATTATTCATACAATATCATTTAATCTTATGAATCCCCTCCACGCTTTATGTCTGAGGATTTGAGGCTCACAGGTTAAATAAGGCTTTGCAATAAAGAAATGCTGATCTATCTTGAGAGGCAGACAATACAGAAAAATTTTTCATAAAAATGGTTCATTCCTTTGCCTTCATAAAATTGTTTGTGAGTTCTAAGTTAGAAAGCAGTTGGTGGCATGTGACATATGCTTGATTTCCCAGAATAGTCAGATGTAGCTTATAAATAATGCCTCTGTTTATTGGTTTCATCCTCACTCATATTTGCCCTCATTCTGTACTCCCATATACTACTCCCTACATGAGAAAAATGTGTTATTCAGAAAACCATAGTAATAGTGTATAAAAAGTAATGGAAACAAACCTGACAATATATATCTCCTTGTTTTATACGGAAATGAAGTTCCTTGTGATCTGGAAGGAATTTATATTTTGCAGATGATTCTAAAGATATTTTTTACCTTCAAAAACCATCTTTTTTTTTTAAACACAGATTTTTTATGCTATTCCTCCTTTGAATTCTAAAAATGTATTTGCCACCCTTTTTCAGAAAGATGCAGTGGATGAGGGTAATGTGGTATACTTGAAAAATTCACTTTTTCCCCCTTAAACATTTAAAACTAAAATATCTGTGCCATTCCACTGGTAGGAATTCAGCAGCAATGATAAGAATAGAGTTACCTTCTGTGTCTAATATTGCCTTTATAGTTGCTTTGTTTCCTAGTTTTATAAATTGAGCTTTCTGGTTTCCATAGCAACCCAATTGTCGACATGGGTTGCTAAGGAGCAGCCTTTGCTGCACAAAGCATAAGGATCTGTGAGTCTGCTACCAAGTGACTTCATTCTTGGCAGTGACAGGTGGTGGGAATCTAAGGACTTGTTCAAGTGAGGCCTCCATCTTGATTTTTAGCCTGAAGGATTCTAATGGAGTTTCCGGATCTTTCTTAGCCTGACAGTGATGCTTAGGTATGGGTACTCATGGGAACTGACAATTGTGTGGTGTTCCAGAGCAGCAAAGCTCTCATCTCTGTTTCATCAGTCACTTGATGTCAATGACTTATTCAACAAAAGACAGCCTACTGCTGCATTTACAAAACACCAAAGAAGCCGTATGGTCTTCTTTCTTAAATGTAGCATCGGGCCCTCATGAAAGGAAGCCAGCTGGTCATCTCCGTAAATCAGTGTGATAGTCTGATACTGATGTTAGATTGTGTATGATCTACATTTTCTAATATTCCAGTTAGAAGTGGTATAAGTTATAGTGCATGTATGGCTTTCCCAATTAAAAAAAATAACCTAGAAACTCTAACCGACCTTTTCCTGTATTGAGGTACAACAGATTGTAGTTCTTATAGAAATAACGTCTTAACTTCACTTGTACAGATTCTTGACCATGATTTTATAAACTATATTAGGCATCGTAATTCAGGTACAGATCTGTCTGTCATGGTCCACGTCCCTGTCTATTTCATGGGCATGTGTTGCATTAGGACGGACGTCAGCGATATGTGAGTCTTTGAGGTCAGAATTGGAAAGGTCCTCATTTTTAAAATAGATGCTAAGGACAAATGCAAACTCCATTTCCGTATCTCAGGTGTGAGTCAACCAGAGCCATCGTCCTCAGCTGTCAGGCCTGGAGGGCTGATTTGTGTTATGGCAGGTGGTGATGCAATTAAATCCTGACCCAGCACCATTCACCCTCCTTGCTTGTTTTAGTTCATAACATTCTGTAAATTCCTTATATTGTATTAATTATCTATCGGAGGCCCTCAAATATAAGCAGGTTATTCTGTGACCCCATGTAATTGAGACTGTTGGTCCTCATTGGACACATTAGTTACCCTCTCACCTGCAAGTTTATCATCTATAATGTTGGACAAATAATAATATATTTATTGTGGGTTACCATGGGACTGAGTGAGATAATGTATGTGGAATGTTTAGTTAGGTATCTAGGCCATTCGAGGCCCTTAAAAATAGCATCTGTTTTCCAGAAGAGGCAAATCTATACTGATAGACCATAGATTAGCGGTTGTCTGGGTTTGGAGTTAGGAGCAGAGCATGATTGCTCACTGACATGAGTAATCTTTCTGGGCTGATAAAAGTGTTCTCAAACTGGATCGTGGTGATGGTTGCACACTGTATGTATATTCACTGAAAGTCATCGTGCACTTACAATGGGTGAATTTTATGGCCAAAAATCACTGAACTCTACACTTCAAATGGGTGGATTTTATCATGTGTAAATTATGCCTTAATAAAGCTGTTTTAAAAAGTCGTAACTAGGGGCACCTGTGTGGCTCAGTTGGTTAACTAACTGCCTTCGACTCAGGTCATGATCCTGGAGTCCCAGGATCGAGTCCCACATCGGGCTTCCTGCTCGGCAGGGAGTCTGCTTCTCTTGCTGACCTCTCTCCTCTCATGCTCTCTCTCTCTCTCAAATAAATAAATAAAATCTTAAAAAAAAAAAGTCGTAACTATAAGTAATACCAGATCTGTTTTCCCCTTCCTTTTCTCATCAAGTTATTTGTTGCTTAACTTGAAATTATTTAAATGTGATTAAAGTGGAGATGGTATGTACATTGCTTTTTGAGTGAATTTTAATGTGTGCATATATAAAAATGAATTTGAGGATGTTTGTATTTCTCCAACTATGCTAATCCCAAGGTGAGAAACAATTAAGGCATTTTAAGTTGACCAAATTCTTATTAACTTTTAAAATAAGTCGCCTCGATAAGGCAGGGTTCTTCCTTGTGTGAAGGGATAAGTAGGTGTGTCTGTGAATGATATCCTGACACAGTGGGAGGTCTTTGCTGTGCCGTAATTTGTTTCTCCTAGGCTGTCTTTGATGTACTAGTAATATCTTAGAGGATGTTATTTAAGCCAGGGTATTCCAGAATCCACGTAATGATGAGCATTGATAATAATGAAATTTGATTGTACATGTAAATATTATACCACAACAGAACACAATTGCTTTCATGATTATCTTACAGAATTTCTAGTTATCTAGAAACCTTGACTTTTCATGACGGTGTGAAGGTAGCAAATAATTACTGTGTTTTTATAACCGACTCAGATCAAATCCTTTTAAAGCAGTAGACCTGCTCGTTGCACTGTATCTCACTGTCATTCTGCTTTTGACTTGTGTTCCTTTGACTGGGCCATATGTATTTATCCAGTGGCACCATTTTATTGCATTTCTGTTATGTGTCAGTGGCTTTCTAGATGTTGTGGGTAGAGCTGTGAAGAAGATAGTAATTCAACTTTAGATGTGCTAAGTTTAAGACCTCAGCCAGTCCTTCAAAGAGAGATGATTAAAGGGCCATTGATTCAAGTCTGGAATTCAGGAAGGAGATGTCAGCTGAAGATATAAATTAGGAAGTGTTAGCAGATGATGTTTAAAACCATGAAAAAAAAAAAACAGATGAGCTCACCAAGGAAATGAGAGTTACTAGAGAAGATTTCTAAGGAACAGCCTTAATTTTGCTGTGCCCCAGAAACAACGGATCAAGGAAAAGACAAGACACCACATATAGGACTGAGTAGGGGTGACCAGCTAGCTGAGGGAATCAGCGGATTCTGGAAGCTGAGTGAAGACAGTACCCAGAGGGCAGTGACATCCGGACATATGCTGCCAATGGCTATGAGAAGATGAGCCCTGAGAATTGATGACTGAATGTAATAATCAAGGGGTCACTGACAATCTTGATAAGAGCAGTGTGGGTGCAAAGGTGGGGCCGAAGCCTCATGTAGGTTGGGAGGCTAGGAAGAAGCAAGAAGGGAGAAACTGGAACAGACCAAGACAACTCTTTGGGAGGAATGGGGAGGAAGCTAGTGAAGGAGGTTAGGTAATGTGGATGGCTTTAATCAGATATTTGAATCTGTTAACATTGAGCATTTGGTCTACATGGACTAATTTAGATAATGATTTCTTTGTTACCCCTATCTTGGTTATACATAATCACTAGTATTTTTTGAGTTTCAATTTGCAAGTTGTCAAATCCCACAACAAAATTCAAGTTATCATGTTGTATGTGGATTAATTCATATGAATATTCCCCCCAAAGCAGTATATTCTAGTGGTTGAGTCCATTCACCTTATGTCATTCAGCCTGGGATTTGGGTCTCTGTTCTGCTCCCTCTTGGTTGTGTGAGCCAGGAAAGTTGTTTAGTTGTTCTAAGTCTCGGCCTCCTCATCTGTAAAATTGCAGGAGCAGAAAGAAACCTTGAGGAGTTTTGTGAACTGACATGAAATAATGCAGTTAAAGTGCTTAGGCCCACAGTAGCACCCGTACAAACTTCCCAGGAAAGTTAGCTGTTACTATGGCTATTATTATTTTGACATGAGGTAACATAATGAACTAGTAGAAAGAACACAGGATTTGAATTGGCCATCCTTGGGTTTCTACCCCATTTCGTCACCCACCATCTGGGCATGTTCTTTCACATGGTTGCATTTGTTTCCCTGTGTCTGATGATGATGATACTTAAGAGATTAAATGATATGTTTATAAGCACATTGTATCTTATAAAGTGCTGTACAAATATTAATTTCACTTATTTAAAATGAGATCGTCTTTTCAGTGTATTAGGCTTCTTACATTTGATTTATATATTAAGAAAGAATAAATCTTAACAGACTTCTGCAGTTTTAAGTGTTTAATTTCAGGGGAGGTTTGGGTTCCAAAGAAAATGAAGGTATCCAATGGCAGGGTCAGGAAATATGTTCACATTATTTTTGGTAAAAGATTATGAAATGTTAAAGATGCTACAAAAGAGAAGAATAGAAATGTGTACTGTATTACACATGTATGCAATTATATAAAATTTATTTTCCATACGGACTGGCTCACATGGGCTAGCCTACCTGGGGCCAAGCAGGTTGTCTTTTATCTTTCTACCAGAATACTACATCCCTTAGGCCTCTTTATAAAGATGGAGAAAAATGATACATAACAGCCGTATGTAGCCGTAAAAAAACAAAGATATGGGAAGTGAGGTCAGCCAGTCCTCTAAGAAACCTTCCAAGTAAAAATAATCTAATGGGGAAAAAAAGAAGTTTAAGGGGTCTTGTTTGATAAAAATCTATCCCAACTTCATACAAATTCTCTGGTTGAAAACTGAAGTGACTCAAATCACTTTTGACCCCTCTTGGTCATCTTTCAGGAATGTAGAAGAGCTAATACTAGTGCTGTTACCACAAGTTCATGTTTATGTAGCACTCAAATCTTATCAAGAACACTTCCCGGGGCTGCGTTGCCCGTAATTCTCGGAACCACCTCATGAGATCATTTTTGGAGTTAGCATTATATCCATTTTAAAAGAAGCAGACTAGTTTCTATGGGAGATGACATTATTGTCTCTGCGTCAGAGCTGGGACTAAAGCCACTTGGGGAAGTTGGTGACCTAAAGACTCGTGTTTTACCTTTTCAGGAGCTATGCAACAAATGGGAACTGTAAAGTTTTGACTTCCTTGGAGACCCAAGGATTTAATTTTTCTTAATAACACAAGTCTCCTGGGTCAAAATTACATCTAAATTCATTCTCTTTTCACCAGACACACAGTTGGTCCTCAAAGAACTCTGTGTTGACCACCCGAGCGCACTATTCTCTTGGAGCCGAGGTGAAAATTCTAGTTCATTGCTGCTGCTGCTGCTGCTGCTCAGCAACTTGTTATAAAGGAGTAACTCCAGATTCTAGCATTTAAATCCTTAGAGATCGTGTATCCTGCAGGTCACTATGGAACATACACATAAAAAGTTAAATACTGTGACTTTTCTGAGAGTGATAGAGAGGGAACAAGAAGACAGCTGGATGGTAATCCTGAGGCAACATCAACAGACACTTTGAAGTGGTGACACAGCCTGAGTGAATGCAAGATCCTGGTGGGAACAGGTGGCTGGCTGAGGGACAGGAGGCTGGACCTATTTCTCCGAAGGGTGTCGGAGTTGATGGGTGGAGAGGAAGGGGAAGGTGTTTCAGGGGAAGGGGACAGGGAAAGCAGTGGTGCCAGTGAAAGTGGGAAGGAGAGGTACGGCCATCTTGGAGCAAGAGTCATTTCCTGTTACTTTCTCAGTGACTCAGTGTCACCTCAGAAGCAAACTCTGGCTTTCATATGGCCTAATAACTTGGTGATAACCAAAATGCATTTTAACATATTAAGTCATGTTCTCATTGGAGAAAGAGCCTTGAATAGCATTCTTGGCTCCTTCATTTCTTGTCTTTATTTCTGTTGTATGTTGGCTGAGTTAGATAGCTTAATTTGAGGTCAGTCTAATATCATTTGGGCTCAGGAAGAGGATTGTGTTTTAAAAGAATCAAAATCCCTGGGAGCTTTTCCCTCCATTTTAATTAGGGTTCAAAATAACATTTTCCAAGAATGATTTTCTGGACCCTACTTTTCCAATGAAACTTTGTGCTTAGTTTCTTTCTCCATCATTGCTCAATTCTTATAGTACCTCAGTTTCTTCTGACGAATGGAGATTAATGCTAAGTATCTCATGTGAGTAAGAGGATGAAATTACTATGACGTCATGTGCAAATCATGTACACTGAAAAGTGCTTAAACTACCCTAAATTGATACTGTATCTGTAACTTTGACCTGACTGCTGTATTTGACTATACTACCCTAAAGTGATATTATATTTTTTCTATGTAAGTCAGATGAAAACTACACTTTTATTTGATTGCTATCTTTGGAAATAGTAACATGCATTTTATTATTACTTTTTCCCTTGATTCTGGCTTGTCTTCACATAATCCTGAAATTTTTAGTTCATCCAAATGAGGTTAGTGTGTTTGAAAGACCATGTAACTTCATAGCATCCATTACTCATGCTCTAAGAAAGAGGATTTGAAATACCCTGTTTTGAAACTAGTGAAATGAATTATGGGTTTTTTCCTGCATCTTTAAAAAAAGTAGTCCAGAACGTTATTGTCAAGAACACATTTAGTTTGAATTATTGTGTCTTAGGCCCTGTATGAGAAGTGTTTTAAAAGCTTTCTTTGTTGGTCAAGTTAACTATTTGTTAAATATTGGAGTTTTCTTTGTAAAAGCATTATGAAAGTTTGTATAAAAGACTGCTCTGCCAAGATTCAGACAAACAAAAAGCTTAAGAGTAGAATTTTTTAAAAAACTAAGGATTTGATTTTTGGCCTGTAAAAACTATATTATACGAGAGTTACATAAAAGTCATTCAAAGCTGAATTCAAGATTTACTTCGAGTGGATTATGTTCATTGAATACCAAACAGTTCTTTTTATTTATTGTGGTTTTGTTTAAAGAGTTTAGGATTGATTTACATGGCCTCTTATTTATAACCTGAGACCAAGACAGTGTAGCCAGCCAAAATGATGTACATTGTCAATAGTGTTTTAACTAGACACAGAGAAATTCATCTTTGTTGCCCAGCATGAAACAAACCAGGTCATCTGTTGCCAAAATAATAGGAACAGTATGCTTTGCTAGGCTTATCACCTTTGGCTGTGCTTTTTTATACCATAAATTTTTCAAGAATCACAATATAAAATGCTGGACTCCAAACTTGGTATTGTGGATTTTTAAAATGTTATCAACTTGGTCATATTTTCTAATTATGTTCTTCTGAATATCTAATTTTTTTTCTTTTTACCCTTTAAAAATATGAACATTTTTAATGTAAGTAGTTCTTCTGTGCTCCTTAATGTTCAGACGGGTAACTTTTTGTTTTCCACTAAAGCATATGCCCAGCATCCCTGCCTCTGACTGAAGAACAAAACTGATTTTGGGGAGCGAGTTGGGGGAGGGAGCTCTTCTCATTTAGTGGAGTAGGTTTGGATGAGATAGCAGGGAATGTTTCATGTTGTCATCTTCTAGGGCAGAAGGGACAGCCTAAGAGAAGCAGATTGCAAATCTGATGGAAAGACAGAGAGCCCTGGTATTTTGGCTGCCCTGTAGGAGGTGGAGCTGTGGTATGGTACCAAGACCCATATTTTTCAAAGCTATTAGCCTTACTTGCTGAATTATGCCAAAAAGAAAGAAAGGATGGAAGGGAGGGGGGAAGAAGGAAGGGAGGGGAAGGGAAAGAAGGAATTAAAGAAAGAGGTTATGAAGGAAAGAGAAAGAGAGACGGAGAGGGAGAAAGAAGGAAAGAAAGAAAGAAAGCCATTTGTATGTCTTCATTGGAGAAGTGTCTATTCATATCTTCTGCCCATTTTTTGATGTGATTATCTGTTTTGCATGTGTTGAGTTTGAGAAGTTCTTTATAGATCCTGGATATCAACCTTTTGTCTGTACTGTCATTTGCAAATATCTTCTCCCATTCCATGGGTTGCCTCTTTGTTTTGTTGACTGTCTCCTTT